>JAHWFO010026271.1:1711036-1753965 GCA_023313115.1 Rhysida immarginata
GTGTAACATCCTTTTTTACACCCTTGAAATTTCAGGATAATTCGTCAATTATTTTTCTAGATATTCGACAAAACGTCTAAAATCGAAAGTGTCCTGTCATTAATGGCAATATGGTGTATATCCGCCTAGGCCTCTAATAAACCACTACCGATTACCTCTATCCGACAATAAAAATTAGCCAGCAACAGTATTGTTGGATGCATTTGTACTAGATTCCTCCTCCTGACTGAATAGACTCAACTTACTGAAGCTTTAGATGCGTGCTCTTTTATTGAGACAGGAAAAGCTAACGCAAAATGCGCTTTACAGTGAAGCTTGATCATTCCCCTGGCTAAATTTCATTGTTCGGACATAGTTTCATGTTACATGTCTTTTGTTTACTTTAATAAAAAATAACAGTGTTAAAAATTGAGAACCCATCACTAGTCTTATTTGTTTAATTAGTAACATTTAATTCATTTACAGATACGTATGCCAATTATTATTTGGGAGTTTATAATTATATATATAATAATGACTGGGGAGTTAAAATTATATTTATAATATTGACGGGGGAGTCATTATTTTATATATATAATAATGACTGGCGAGTCATCTTTCCTGGGAGTCATTATTACATGCTATACCAGTCCTCTATTTGTGTACGGGATAAAACTTTCGCAGAAATATATGAGGTGTAACATGCTCTTTACACCCCTGAAGTTTCAGGATAATTCGTCAAGCAGTTTTCTAGATATTTGACAAAACGTCTAAGTCGAAAGATGTTCCTATTATTTTGTCCAACCCCTGTATGTTTCTAGGTTATCTGAACGTAAAATGTATTGCGGACTTAAACCCATTCACCTGTATTCAATTAGACTGTTCATCACATATCTACTTCATGCATCGGTGGAAAATACTACTTAAAGGAAAATAGGTGGTCGTAACAAATGATGGTTATTAGGAAGGAGACCTACCACAACATTAATGAAAGTCCAAATAATATACCTTACTAGAAATAACCAACCCGATTGTATAATCGACATTGTTAGATTTTTGACACACATCTCTCTCCATACTTTTGTTTGTTGTGATATAGTTCATCGCTGATTTTATATATATGATTTTTGACAAAAACATCATGGTTTTTCTAAATTATCTCCCATATTATACATGTTTATTACTCGGAAACTATTACAGATTTTAACGTGATTTATTTTATTCACAAAGAAAAACTCAAAAAGTTTCTTAGCCTCACATGAGTTGATAATGAAACACGCGGTTGGCGCATAGTACCATTGTTGGCGCGTTTGTTCCATTTTTCGCAAGACTCTGTAAACAATGGCGAGTGTTCAAGAAAAAGCTCAATGCGTGTTATGGCTTGCGGAATTTAAGTCAATAATTACAGTTCAGAGAATGTTCAAAACAAAGTTTAAAAAGGATACTCCAAATTATAAATCAATTAAGCTATGGTATGAAAAATTTTTAAACGCAGGCACCCTGTTACACAAAAAGGGTGCTGGTAGACCTTCAGCAACACCACAGAGAGTAGAAAATTTCAGGAAGGCGTTCGATCGTAGTCCCCGTAAATCACTTCGCCAAGCGGCTCGTCAACTGGATATGCAATGACATCCGTACATAAAATAATGAAGCACCCTGCAAAATCCAGATGATGCATGAGCTGAAGTCAGATGACTGACTGAAGCGCAATAAGTTTTGCTCTGCATATGCTCCAAAAAATCGACAATGATCCCACTATCCTCGAGGACATTTTTTTCTGATGAGGCAACATTTCATTTTTCCGGAGCAGTAAACCGACACAACTGCCGCATTTGAGGCTCACAAACCCCCCACGTTCTAAGGGAGCATATACGCGACAGCCCAAAGGTTAATGTTTGGTGCGGTTTTGCATGATCGAGTAATCGGACCTTTCTTTTTCGCTGAAGACACAATTACAGCTGCAACCTACCTAGATATGCTGGAGAACTACCTGATTCCACAGGTGGAAGAACTGCCGCCCAACATAGTCTACCAACAAGATAGAGCACCTCCTCACTGAGGGCCTGCCTCATACTTTCCAGGACGATGGTTTGGAAGGGATGGGCCAATTCCTTGGCCCTCTCGCTCACCCGATGCGAGCCCTTTGGATTTTTTTTCTGGGGATATGTGAAAGAGTGTACAAGAGCAACTTTGATGACATTGAAATTCTCAAGAGCAGAATAATTGAAACAATCGCTGAAATCACTCCCGAAATGTTAGCGCGAACATGGGAGGAAATCGAATTTCGCTTTGACGTCCTTTACGCTTTAAGTGGGGGGCACATTGAAATTTATTAAGGAATGCTAAGAAACTTTTTGAGTTTTTCTTTGTGAATAAAATAATCACGTTAAAATCTGTAATAGTTTTTGAGTAATGAACATGTATAATACGGGAGATAATTTAGAAACACCCTGTATATTTATATTTATCCAACTTTGGCACTTAGACCCTTTAAACAGTAATCCAGATATGTTGTCATGGTTATTTATTAGAAGTTTTGTTAAATATTTAGGACCGAAGCTGCTGAATGAAATTATCGTGATTTTTTTGACACGGAGATGTACTAAGCAAAAATAACGTTTTATTATTAATACACTCCTATTTTTTTTTTAATATATACTGTAAATAAAGAAATAGAAATTGTTCGAACTTTCATTTAGGCAGTAATATTTTTATTGTTTTTATGGTACTACATTAAGTAGATTATGATGACAGAAGTCCTAAATTTATTTCTTATCTCTCGGAAAATAATTCAAAAAATTTTTCTCATTTTTATTCCTGCACACTCTTCGAGTAAAATACAGTCCTATACATTCTTTATCGCATAGATAACAAAGCGATATATGCTATGGAGAGAGAGAGAGAGAGAGAGAAACTTTAAACAAAATTACGAAACTTACCATAAATCTACATGAGTAATCATATACTAGTATAAGTTAAAGTATAAAATTTCTGTTGAAATTTCTACATGATAAGATAATTTAAAATTCAGTTTTTTGCCGCCTAAATATAAAGCCGGTACCTAAATTCAACGATGAACATTAAATATTCTGAGTTCTTTGAAATTTACCGTGCACCACAAGGCGAACGACTTTGCTGAGGCCTTCGCCGACTCCGTTGAACGCCTGGCAGAAGTAGTAGCCGTCGCTTTCCTTCTCCGTGTGTCTGATAAGCAGGGTTCCGTTGTAGAGAATCTCTATGTCGTAATTGCTCTCCAGGGCCCGTCGATCCGCATTCGGACTCGATCCTGCGTGAAAGCAAATGACAGTGAATGATCTTTATTCTTCAATATATTCCTCCACGAAATTAACGTGGCTATTCAAAGTCCCAAAGGGCAAAGAAATATGCAAGACTGAACGCAATTGCGCACTTAATAGGGCGAATCTAACGTTAGCTGAGTTCTCGCAACCGTTTTCTCTTTATATTTGATTTGTTTTGTTGTTGAAGTACTCTCAGCCATTGAGATAAAGAAAGTTAAGCAAATGGGCTAAGGCTGATAGGATGTTTTCTTTTGTATAGTGAAATCTAGGTTTAGAAATTTATTTAAAATAAATGATATAAGATTGTCATATTAAGAATTCTGAAATTCTGAAATTCTTAAAATTCTGAAAACAGAGTTTTAAGTTTATATAAACCTAAAATTACCTTTATTTATACGTATGGTCAAATGAAACCCACTCGAGTGGCTTTGTCAAGACGAACGAAAATGTAATGCGGCAGAATTAAGCAAAATATACAAGTATAAGGAAACAAGAATTCATTAACAAGGGAACCATCTGAACACGTACCTCATACGAAATTAAAATATGTTACTCACCTAAAGCTACTATTATGCTTGCAAAATAAGAAATCGTCATATTTTGTTGGGTTTTTGTTTTAAATAATCCGGAAAAACGGAAAAATTTGAGCGCACACAGCCATACAAAGACTCCATTGTTAACCATAGTTAAACTGGTGTGTGTATTAATCAACGCCACCTAAAGAAAAGACCTATTCACTGAAACGTCATACATTGTTACATCATCACCAGAGGACGAGATTTAGGGCTTTATTAGTGGCTGTGGTCAAAAACCCTCACCGCTGAGAGAATGATAACGTAATAGGTTAGGCATAGCAGCACTAACTGGATTTCCTGACCGCGTTAAAATAACGTCACAGTTTTCTCACCGGAATTTCTGATCGGCCAAACGCTAACTCTTCTCACCGGTGAGAGTTTTTAACCTTAGCCAGTGGGAGAAATCCATAATTGTTGATAGACATCCAATAATAAGCTCTAAAATCTCGCCCTCATGATGATGTAACAATATAGGAGACTTCAGTGAACAGGCCTTCTATAAAGATAACAGGAAACAACTGATCCACATAAAACTTTTAATCGGACGTATGCGCATTTCGTCAGCTACACTGCCTTCTTCAGCGTACACAAGGATTTTGATCAGCACAAACAAAATCCTGTGTACGCTGATCAAAATCCTTGTGTACGCTGAAGAAGGCAGCGTGGCTGCCGAAATGCGCATACGTCCGATTAAAACTTTTATGTGGATCAGTGGTTTCCTGTTATCTTTATTGAAATTCGTCCACAGTGTCCGGCTCCAATTCTCTCTTAAACAGGCCTTCTCTTTAGGTGGCGTTGGTATTAACACGCTTGACGTAACTTCTTTCCTCTACCACTCGACAATACGCACGAATCCACTTCACATAGAAGCAATGGAACTACTTCTACGAAGGAGCAGCAGACGGCAAGAATGAATTCTGATTTTTCTAAACAAATTTTATTTTTTTAAATAGATTATTAAGATTAGCTAATTGCCATCTAGTAAAAAAAATATGTAGAGTAATTAATAACCATTTCCTTAATTGATTTTGTTTTATTAATTTTAGAAGACTTTTGCAATGGAGCACCGTAACATATTGCTTCGGTAATCTTCGTAAGTTTTCCGAAGTTGACGTCATGCATTCGCGAATGTTACGAGGGCAGGGATGTCGATCTAATGGGGCAGCCTTCGTGAAGAGGCATATATCGCGGTGCTTTATAATTTTTAATAAATTAAATATTCACGGATGCTTACACATCTTATAAATTATTTAGAGACGAGTAATTGTACAGCAAAGTTAAGATTTTGTGCAATTCTGTAACTGCGATCTCGGAAAACTCATTCCCTAGGTGGCGCCGCTGTACTCTACGCTTCCGGTTTACAGGCGTAATGGCAGATTACAGTTAACTAACTGTTGTGGCTTTAAAAATAGAGTTAAAAAGACGTGGTGCTTCATAAAAAGCCGCAAAAAGGATTTAATTGAGAGATAGAATAACTTAAATATTAATTAATAATAATATTTCTAAAGTGAAGAGTTGAAAAGAAGCAATAGATCCACGATAGAATTTGTTTATACATTTCGACTTTAGAAGGAGATGGAGCCAGAAACTGTGGACACAGATTAACAAGAACAACAGGAAACCACTATTCCACATCAAAAGGTTTATTGCAACGTATGCGCATATCTCAGCGTATACGTTGCAAAAAAACCTTTGATGTGGAATAGTGGTTTCCTATTATTCTTGTTAGCTAAGGTGTTTTTTCAGCATATCAATTCTAAATTTCTGTTAAAGCTGTATAAATTTATTTCAGATTGGAAGCCTATAATAGGAATTTTGAATTTTCTGCTAATGATGTAATTATCTTCAGAAAAAGTTTTAATTGACTGGCCTGCAACAGGTTTTAGATAGTAAAAGAAGATTGTAGTGATAAATTTCCAAGCTAAGATGTGGACCATATTATTACTTATTTTAATTATCATCAACAAAAAGAAATGAACGTAAATGTTAAAGTTATTGATAAGGGGAAACGTGATGGAATCTCTGAATGTTGAAGCTACTTAGCTGCCAGTACTTTTGTTTATCTGGCCTAGTCAGAGCCAGCAAATGTACAGTCGGCAACAAAAGTATTAGCCACCTTCCATTAATTTTCCAAAATTAAACATTAATTTTCCCTTTAACAATTCCGGTAAAAAGTTTTTGTTGGTGTGTATTGATTGATACGGTAATGATCATTTTGGTGTAAGTGAATTGTTACTTTTTACCGGAATTGTTAAAGGGATAATTAATGTTTAATTTTGGAAAATTAATGGAAGGTGGCTAAGTATTTTTGTTGCCGAATGTACACTTCCAAAACTTGTTTATTTATGAAACTTGTTGTCTATGAAAAAGTGTATCGTCCATTTCTAAGCAAAAAACTGTATTTGGTCGTGACCACCGAGAGAGAAGGCCTCCGCAATGAAATTGAACACAGTGTTACATCATCATAGATAGTGCAAATTCAGGGCTTATTATTGGTAGAAATACGAATAACAATGCACTATCTATGTGATGCAACAATGTATTCAGTTTCATTGCGGAATCCTTCTCTCTCGGTGGTCACGATTTGGTATAACATGTTTACATTGTTAATAGAAATTGTTAACAATTGACCTTCGAAAATTTGATATAATAAAACAAAAAATAAGTTATCTCCAAGGCAATAATTTGTGTTTGGGAGTTCCTTTTCAATAGTTTGTATGTTTTGCTGAAGCCTATAATGTGTTCCACATGAATTCTTTTGGATGAAACTTTTCGATCTTTAATAACAGTTTCAACTTCAAGTTGTGATTTGCCTTTTAGCATGGTTGGACACAGACATTTCTTGTCGCAAATAAATCTTGTACCATTATTCTGCGATCAGCCATAATGAAATCACCAGTCTCAAGCTTTCCGGCTTCTAATAATTCACTTCTTTCTATAACCTTCCTGTCAGTGGTACTCCCACCATAACATTGTGAAATATAAGTTACAGCTCCACCGGGAGATATTCCAACAATATATTTCAGGGTATTTTTACTTTTATATGAAGAAAATGTGGCTAATTGGGCTGATTTCATTTGTACTTTATTTTATAAGCACGAAGGATGACGCACTGCAACAACAATAAAAATAACATGCGACACGGAACATTACAACTAGCATTCAAACAAATGAATCCATGAAACCGGAAGCGTAGAGTGCAGTGGCGCCATCGCACAGAGTAGCTTGCGAGATCGCTCCACTCTTTGGCAACCGACGTTACGGTTTTGCTTCCTTCTTACCTCCTGTTCTTTTGTCATTTCACTTCCGCTACCACCACCGGGTAACGCAATCGCTTCCAAGGTATGCTTGTGCGCAAACAAAGAGTTCAGATTTGCAGGTTTGGATGATTGTTCGCTTGTAAGTCTCCTTGGAAGAAGATATTCAGAGACAGCGTTTACCATCCGCGAAGATGAACTCTGATAAACGGGCCATAACGTCTGATTTGAAATGAAATCCTTGTCCCTTTAGACCTTTTTTTTTAAGATCCAAACAAATAAGTCATGTGACACCAGATCAGAACTATTGATTGGTAGCCCTATTCGTATAGGCACTGACGCATACCGCACAATGTTTGCTTAAATACGGACAAGCGTTGTCGTGCAACAGAATCATATTTTGTTACACATGCCAGGCCAGCCGCCAGAAATGTTTGGGCCCCTGACAACTGGGCACATGTGGGCCCCTCTGGGCTCTGCCTCGTGCCTGATGCCTTTTCCCCAAGCGTGTCTGACGAGGCCCCTCTTCCGTTGGGGCCCCGGACTAGAGTCCCGTTGGTCCCCCCCCCCCTGGCGGCGGCCCTGCACATGCCGTCAACTGCATTCTACGATGAATATCGAGTAATCGACATCCTTCCGGTATTAGGCACTGATTCCACTTTGGACGGATTCGGAATCACACTGATACAAAGCACGTTGTCAACGATCTCAGACATAAAGGAGATATAAATAGTGCGTCATTTGTATTTACAACGTGAGTGATAAAAGCATCATGTTCCCCATGGGTTCATCTAAGTGACAAGGCACAAACGGGATGTATAAAAGACAGGATGTATCAAAAATACGTTTACAAACTTTCTCACACCAAAACAAAAAACATAGTCTATATAAAATCATCGCCCGGTCTCCGTCCTGTCCCCTCTCACAAAAGTTATTGAGAAGGCTATTTTTTACCCTCTCATAAGTTACCTTTGGGAAAAAAAAACAAAAACAACTAGGCAGTAGACCAGGCTACAAAGTTCATTGGATCCCACTTCAAAATTATTTAAAAATTATTACAGCTTTCGATCAAGGAAAGAAATTTATAATAGCCCAAACAGATATATCCAAGGCATTCGATTCGATTTCTCGCCTACAATTATTTAATGACCTCAAAACATTAGGAGTCTCAGAATCATATTTAGCACTAATACAAGATTATTTAAACGATAGAACCAACATTATCAATTATGACCCCCTGATAGCTAAAACATCGACACGAGGGATTATTCAGGGTTCAGAATAGGACCTTTATTGTTCGCTGCCTCCACAGCTTCTATCTTTTGCCACAATTTTAACTTAAACATATTAAGTTATGTTGATGATAATTTTTTATTTAAGACTTACGACCCGATTGATCAACATAAGTTAAATATGCAACTCAATCAGGACATTACTTATTTAGCAGATTGGTACTCGAAGCGAGGCCTTACTCTCAATAGAGAAAAGACAAATATTTTAATATGTGCAAAACATGAGATTCAAAAAGCTTCTATGAAGACATGGTGGACCAATTGATTACTTCCTTGCACCGTAAAAGTTATTTATTAAAACGCCTTAGATCCTTTTCTTCAGCTCTCCAGTTGCGTAAATTAATAGCTGCATCCATCGTACCTAGTTTAGCCTACAGCGCTGCTTTCTGGTCCTCCACTACATCAATGAATATTAAACGCTTAACTACAACCGCAATATTAGGATCGCATTCAAATTGGAAAAAAATTGAATCTGTCACTAAGACGTGGTCTAGTTTTCGTTTACCTACGCTTACCACCATTTATTGTCTAGCTCTAACATCTGAATTGGCGAATGCGATCCGTAGTGATAAGCATCCGGCATCTTTTGTAAGAGTGGCTCTGTATGGGAAGCAAATACCGCAAAACTCGGTTGTTTTCATTTGAGGTCCCTTATCGGACCTTTGCCTCAAAACACTTTCCGTTTAGTGCCATAACATTATGGAATAAACTTCCTTTCAACTTGCGGAATAAGATATTGCAGTGTACCTCGCTTTCATGTATTAATTCTTGTGTCCATCTTTATAGATCGTTAAACGAACATTTTATAACCACGCAGAACTAATTTATCGGCTGGCTACCGAGTGCCCTGATCATTTCCCTTTGACCCTGGCTGGCTGACGGTCAGCCTTCGTTAATTTTTATAAGTTTTTATAGTTTTCATAGACTGCCTCCTTTTTTATTATGACCTAGGATTCACCATACTTACTCCCCTGGAGTGCTAACATTAAATAAATAAATAAATAAATAAATAAATAAATATGTCCGAAAATCCTTAGATTTTGAGGTATTAATGAGAATTACGTTCAACGCAGTTTGAGGTATAATCCATCAACGGAAGTTTATAACCAACCAGGTGGCTCTGTGTTGCCATAGAGATTTGTTTACATTGGTCATTTGTGTATATTTGTGATTAGTCTGGCTTCAACGTTTCATTTATATAATAGTGAGTTAACTGAAAGGTGCTTCGTATAACTATGGCAACATATCCATTTCATGAGCAGGCAGGTATGATTTTTATGTACGGTAACGCAAATTGTTATGGACGCGAGACTGCACGACTGTATCAGATTGCGTTTCCAAACCGAAGGCAGCCGGGTAATCCCACCTTTGTTACTGTTTATCTTCGCTTTGCTAAGACAGGGTCCATAGTAACTTCACGTTAACTTTCATCAATATTTCAAAATCTAAGGATTTTCGGAAATATGTTAATAGTGACTATGTTTCTTGTTCTGGTCTGAGGAGTTTCTGTAAACATAATTTTAATACAGCCTGTTTACTCGAGTATCATAAGGTAGGTGTAGGGAAATATAATAGGTATCGGGACAAATTGAAAAAATAATTATATAATAGATGGAAACGAAAACTACTTCAGCGTGTACAATTTATCGATTACCACAGATGAAAAGGAGTCGAGAGGGCAGTCGCGTTCCGACAGGCCGAAGGATTTTTGATTTTACAAAATAAAAATATTTGATTTTACAAACATGCCAACAAATGAACACCTATAGCCCCTGTACTCGCAGAAGTTTGATTTCTCTTAAATGATTATAAATTATAGATATTTTTTAATTCGTGAAATGTTAGATTCACCACCATATGATGAAACTTTTTTTTTTGGATTTCGGCGTCTCTGTATTCTATTAGCAGAGATATAGTATCAGTCCAATATGGATACAACTGGAACAGCTAGATGTATGCTATCTTATTCTTATAAAAGATAACATGCGCCCCATTCTTAAGAGGAGGGGGCGGGGGGTTGAAAATTCAAATATTTTTTTCTCTCACACATTAGAGAAACTTTGCTTTTATTTTATTATTAGAAATGCATTTTCTGTCGCCGTAAGGAAGAAGAAGGGGGGAAAAAAGCCCTCCGATGGGCCATAAAATAAAGACAAATGTTAATAACAAAACGATTTTATTACCAGAGGTCAAGTACAATCAAAGTTACTTACGTCATAGTCACCGTAAAGATTGAGACATTTGTCATACCAATGGACGACTTTTCCAATGTCCTCTTCATAGAAGTTTGCCGATAGATCTCCACGGCGAATTGAATCTCTTCGTTGGTGCGGAAGCGCTCTCCTACGAGACCTTTCTTCAACACAGGTCTGATTTGTACGCCGGGTGATCGCACACTTCCTATTGAAATTGTCCAAAAAGCTATTGGGCTACCACAACAGTATCGGTTGTGCGTTGTCACGAATCAAAACAATTCCAGAAGCCGAAATGCTGGCGGCAAATTTTTATGAAGAGGGTATTGGAAAACGCGTCAGCCGGTATGAAAAATGTCTCATTCTTTACGGTGACTATGTCAAAAAACTAGTTTTGATTATACTTGACTCCTGGTAATAAAATCATTTTAATTATTCACACTTGTCTTGTTTTATGCCCCATCGGAGGTTGAAAAAAGTAGCTCTCCTTCATACAGAGTGTTTTAAAAAATGTGTACACACTTTACTAGATGTTATCTATAACTTTTTCCGTAACAGCAAATCGAAAGCTTACATCCCAAGATTATTACGAGGTGCTACCCAAAAAATGAAAGAATTTGAATATACCGCTCAAACCAAAAATAACACGAGGTTCTGCTGCTAGATGCCTCTTTGTGCACCTTTCAACTGCTGCTCTGCCAAGTTTTGTAATCGTAGGCGCATTTCTTTGTGAGTTATTGCTGTTTATGTTGACAACGTGTTCTTGTGCTTCAGTGAATTTCCAAATTATTCGACCTGGTCAGACTGTCAACGAAATGTTTTACTGCGAGGATTTGAACAGGCTGGGGGTGGGGGAGATTTCGCGTAAACAGTACGAATTGTGGAAGAACAAAGACTGGTTGCTTCACCATAACAAAGCACTCGCACATACATCGCTCGTTGTGAAGGAATTCCTAGCAAAAAACAACATTACAACGATCACCCATCCTCTCTACTATCCTGATCTAGTTCGTTATGACTTTTACCTCTTCCCTAAAATGAAAGAGCGACGTTTTAACTCCATTGAAGATATCCAACTGAAATTCGCAGAATCTTAAGAACATAAACAGCAATAACTCACAAAGAAATGCGCCTACGATTACGACACTTGACGTAACTAAAGCACTGTATAAAGAAAGTATGGACATTTCTTGCCAGGCAGCAATTTTGATGCCTATTTCGATACGATGATTGACTCTTTTTTGCAGTCAATTCAAACTTGCACATTGAACAATTCCTTTTGACAAAATTTAGAGAGGAATGTGCCTTTGATGTTTGAATTTGCCTCAAAGAAGAGGCAATCATCGTATCGAAATAGGCATCAAAAATGCTGCCTGGCACGAAATGTCCATACTTTTCGTGCTAATTTTGTCCACTTGGGCGCAACATATATAATAATAATAATAATAATAATAATAATAATAATAGACATAACAGCAGTTGAAAGGCATCTAGTGGCAGAACCTCGTACTGTTTTTTAGTTTGGACAGAATATTCAATTTCTCGCATATTTCGGGAAGCATCTCGCACATACATTGAAGACTACACTGCTACCTACACGTACGAGATTATTTGATAACAGTTTGCTAGGGAAATTGAGAAGAGCAACTATTTGCTGTATTCAATAATATCTAGACGTTTATTATAATCATTTTGGATACTTGTCGTATTGCACTCATTCCTTGATGTCTGTATAAATTTAGTGTTAAAACTTTTATATAGGATTTTCTTTTGCTGAAGTGTGTATATTTTCTGTTGAAACATCATGCTTAATAACATTTTTAAGAAAATAATATTTATTTCATATTACAGTTTTTATGGTGGTGGTGGTTAACTGATGCTAAGGAATTATCAACGAAAAACAGGTAGAGTCAAATGCACAGAAGATCAGCTAAGAAAAGCTGTGGCAGCCATCCAATCTGCAAATCTCTCTTGCAAAGAAGCAAGTTCAACTTTTAGCTAATCACGAGTAATGCTAATCACTGCATTACCATGGAAAGCAGCTGGAGTAAAATATAGTCTCGCACTGAAGCCGATGCAAAATGACTGACTATTAAATTGATGGACCTTTTTTCAATTAATACGAAATTACAGAGGGTTTTAAAGATCTATGTTAACAAGTCAGGCAACCGAAATGCCCAGGACCGATAGGATTTTAAAGCATTCTAGAATGAAAATTAAAACATTTGATTATAAAGAAGCCTTTCGTTGTTAAGAATTAGATGAGGTTGCTAAGAAAGCCTCTGGTTGTTAAGCAGGGTATACTTCTAAGGGAAATGTATAGTTCAAACTGAATAAAACTACCTTACAAGTTAAATGGAGAAAGCAGCAATTCTCTATAGATTAGAATACGTAAGAATCATTTAATTTGTAAGCATTCCTATTTAATGAAATAAGCGTTAATTATTGAAGCATTATGTGCAAGGGTCAATTCTTCATAAACTATTGCCAACGTTTTTCTACGAAAGCATGTACCAGTGAAGTAATAATTAGCTATTGTTAAAATCTGCCTAACACAAACTAACTCTTGATAATAAAAGACGTAAGTAATTACATGCCGTATCTTATCATTGAAAGTTTCCAATGGATTCATAATGGTATCATTAAAACACAAATCATGGAACCAATGTCGATTACAATTAATTTTACGTTATATTCATTCATGACAAGTCATTCCAAGTTCTTTGCTATATTACAAGCCATATCTTAATTTAGACAGTATCAACTGGACCATAATGGTTCCACTAAACCACGTACCTTTGAATCAATTTAAATTATCATTTATTTTACGATATATTCATTCATGACACCTCATTCCAAGTCGTTTGATATATTACATGCCGTATTTTAACATTGAAAGTTCCAATGAGAACCATAACTGTTCGGGAAAACTCAGATTTTTTATGTAAAAATAGATATAATTTTATTTGTAATTAATTATTCTATTTTTTCTATTCTTTAAGTTTTTTTTACTGTTTTGTAGACAGTGATTGTTGAGTATATATTGTTTCAATAAATGTTAATTAAAAAATCTCCACGTGATTATCACTGTCTGCAGCTAGTTGTCCCTCGTGAATCATTTTCGTGATCACGAGGATGTGTGTCCCATTATTGTTGATGTTCTTTCCGTGGTTACTGTTTTTTTTTTTTTTTATTTCAGACAGACCACTTCCAGTCGTCGCTTCTTCTGGTCCTCCACGTCTTTATTAGCCTGCAGCATGGCGTTCAACTTCCATTTATCATTTTCATTACAATATTCTCTGCAAATTACTCCTATCCTGTCGTTCAAAGTTTTGTTTCTTATTGAATTTCTCACTTTCTCGCGGCAGCCATGATTCTTTACCGAGCAGCATTGTTTTGCGGGTTTACCCATAAGGTAATAATGAAATTTCTTTTAATGCTATTTCAACAATAACGCGCATAAGGGACGCCATGCTGCACATTTTCAATCTTATTCCCCATTAATAATTAATTATGATTTCGCAGTCTTTCTTTAGACATTAAATGGGAATTTTGAAATTTCTTTTCCTTATTCTTTATAAGGAATTGGTCTGTCTCAATTTTTTTTATATTTAATCTCAATTCGCTCAATGTAACGATTAATATTTCTCGTTAGTGTTTTGCTGTATTTAACGTACATTTAAGTATTTTTTTATTTTATTCCGAGAAATATTTTCTTTTGTAATTGAGATCGCAATGCCTATTCCTCAATTAAATCTTATTGTATAGACCATTCTTTTGTACAGAATTTTTGTATTTTATAAATAAATATCGCAATTTTTAAACCAAAATAAAAGTCTTTTAACGGGCCACGTTTACTCTTAAGTTTTGGGTTTTTTTTTAAAGTACCACCCATTAAATTCTATTTATTTTGCTTCCCCCTCTGAACAATAACGGTTCCACTAAACTAGGTTCCTGGGAACCAAATTCGACTAGCATTAATTTTACGTTATATTCATTCATGACACATCATTCCAAGTTGTTTTATATACAACATGCCATATCTTAGCATTGAAAGAATCGAATGGACCATGATGGTTCCATTAAACCACGAAAAAAATAAGCATTTACGCCTCTTTCCAAGGTTGTTTGATATATTACATGCCATACATTAGCATTGTAAGTTTCCATTGGGAAAAAAATAATATCCCTAAACCACGTACCTTTAAACCAATTTCGTCTCTCATTCATTTACGATATATTCTTTCATGACGTATCATTCCAGTATAACAGAGGGATCAGGAGTTCCAACTACTTTCGCCATTTATTCCTGGATATACAGCAAGAGGCATGCAAGCCTTTATATAGAGGGTGTTTTTGAATTGAGTAGGGAGATGATAGAAGAGGTTCTTAGAAGTATTTTTTGTCATATGCACATGGGGTCTCCGCAGCTCCGTTTACTTACAATACTGCATTGAACAATCAAATGACACCGGGACGCAGTGTGCGTTGGTAGGCCTAGATTATTTTTTTTAACAATTAACACAAGCAATCTACTGTAATAACTTTTAAAGTAATTGTTTGCAAAGAAATTTCAAGGTGCACGTGCTTGTTTGTTGAAAAGTCTTAGGACAAACTTCGTCAAGGAGATTGCATGGTATCCAACCCCTTTGTAAAATACGATTAGTCCATATGTAAATGAACTAATCGCATTCTGGGAAAGCAGTAGGTAAAGATGTGTTTTAAAAAGTTCACTTGATGTACTTTTTACATGTGTA
The DNA here is from genome assembly GCA_023313115.1 of Rhysida immarginata. Lineage (NCBI taxonomy): Eukaryota > Metazoa > Arthropoda > Chilopoda > Scolopendromorpha > Scolopendridae > Rhysida > Rhysida immarginata. The sequence continues at coordinate 1,726,388 of JAHWFO010026271.1, forward strand.
AAGTTAAACAAACAGTATGAATCGTTTTACATGGAATGATTATGCAGACATGCATCTGTGTCTCGGTGCTGCTGGTACCATGGATGGTGCAAGGCGTTTGTATGCTGAACGTTATCCCAATAGAATTCTTCCCAATTCACGAACATTTGGTGCAGTAGATCGTCGTCTAAGAGAAACAGGCACATTCGCTCATGATAATCATCAGCGTGGACGTCGTCGGTGGTTACGCTCCCCTGAATTAGAGGATGAAGTTTTGGAAAGGTTTAACCGAAATCCATCGACAAATACTCTTGCGGTCGGAGCTGCTCTGAATACTAGTCATACCACTGTATGGACAATTTACATGACAACCAGCAACATCTGTTCAAGCTTCGAAAGGTGCAGGAATTATGTCCCAATGATCATGATCCCCGGCGTGCTTTCGCGGAATGGTTTATGCAGCAACAGAAGAGGATTCCAGACTTTACTTCCATGGTTTTGTGGACAGATGAGGCAACGTTTACGCAAGAGGGAATGTTCAATAGCTACAATAGTCATCTGTGGTCTCATGTCAACCCATGTGCAACACATGTTAACAGTTTTCAGCATCGTTTTTCGTTGAATATTTGGGCTGGCATGATTCACAATGTCCTGATTGGGCCATATCTCCTACCATGCCGTCTTAACGGGCAAATATACCTTGGTTTCCTGAAGGAGGAGCTCCCTGGTCTTCTTGAAGATGCTCCACTAATGTCCAGACATTTGATGTGGTTTCAACAGGACGGCGCACCTTCGCATTACACAAGAGCAGTTAGAGATTACCTAAATGAGACATATCCTGGTCGCTGGATTGGTCGTGGCGGACCAGTTGCTTGGCCACCGAGATCGCCAGATCTCACACCGATGGATTTTTTTTTATGGGGAAGCATAAAATCAATGGTATACTCCGAACCCGTAGATACCGAAGAAGAATTGGCGGCTCGTGTTGTCGCGGCAGCAGGTGACATCAGCGACCGTGCAAATCAACTGTTTCCACGCGTACATCAATCCATCATAAGGCGTTGCGAATTGTGCTATGAAGCAAATGGCGGTCATTTCGAACAATTACTTTAAAAGTTATTACAGTAGATTGCTTGTGTTAATTGTTAAAAATAAAATAATCTAGCCCTACCAACGCACTCTGCGTCCCGGTGTCATTTGATTGTTCAATGCAGTATTGTAAGTAAACGGAGCTGTGGGGACCCCATGTTCATATGACAAAAAATACTTCTAAGGACCTCTTCTATCATCTCCCAAAAAATCTGTACTCAATTCAAAATTGTATAGTGAAAAACGTGGTCCTCTGTATTATTTTTGACCTTTTGAACCGGAAGTAGTTCACCGATTTTTTCCACCAACGAACTCAGTCTTCCGATTTCCCTAAGTTGTCGAATGGCGAAAACGGAAGTCGAAAATTCGGAAGCGTTCGAAAGCTAGAGCACCAACAGACAGACAGACAGACAGACGGACGGACGGACGCATATTGTAAAAACATAAGTACCTATCGGTCCTAACAAGTTACAGAGGAACAGAAAAAGTGGAAAATCCCTTTCGCCACCAACTAATGTGTTCAATTTTGTAGCCATGCATCGCAGTTTCCACTGCAGGAAGCTGAAAAGCAGAACACATAGATCAATTCGTAGCCACACCTGTTGACACTTTTTCCAAAGACCCTCCACTATTCGCAGTCATTACACGTTTTATCGAGAACCCGTTTAAGTAGACCAAAGCCACAAAAATCCATATGGGTATGACGCTGAATGCAATGGAGCGGATTCCAATATCTTCTTGCATGCGTTCCAGGAATAGGCGATATGATGCGGCGGTGTGATTCGACGCTTTGTATTGGTGCAGCCATAGCTTGTTTACTTCTGTGCCGTACAAACTGGGGATGTCACGGATAAATATGGGAGTTAGAGCTTTAGTCTGATAGTATAGGGCGTTGACTTTGGCCTTTGATTCAACTATATGTAAACTTCACTTGTCTTTGTAGCTATATCCCTCCACGATCATGACACCTTTTGAAAATGTTTCCTTGCATTCACGATACCATTTTCTGAACTCCTTAGAACCCCCTGGGGGGTAAAACTGACTCTGCTCATGTTTCAGTCGCTTAAATAAACATATGTGGTATGACCAGGTGTTTCCGCTTTTTTTCGCCAGGGTATCGTTCATATAGTTTACGGCAGTTAGTCCCTCGCTTTTGAACATGGCGCGGCAACAACTTATGAATGTGGATCTTGTGTCGCTTCTGCAGTTGTAAATCACGGTTGATAATTGCTTACCGTGTACACAGATGTCCCTACTTTCCGTGCAATGACCCATTGTGTTGGTGGGTAACATCCGGTTATGAGAGCCTGAACTTGGCCTGCTTTTTCTCCTCGGGAATGACGCCTCTTCTAGTTTTGCCAATGTTATTTAGTACACTTAATATCCCTTTCTTGGAAAATAAGAAGCCTCGCTTCTTGCATGCTTTCATAATTTCGGAATAGCTGAATTTGACGTAGGAAAGGGCTATTATTTTGACCTCCCAATACTTGTCAGTTTTATGTAGCATAACTCAATGTTTTTAGCTCGCTTTTCGAATAATAACTCTTTTAATACCTGTCCTAACAGTACTACACGTGGCAGCTCACGTGAAGTGAACTCGCCCGCTACTTTTAAATGTGCTAATCTTTACCACAGATCTCTAACAACCTTCTGGAACTTTTTGCAACATGGAAATTTTTAATATTAGAAGACGTGTAAGATCGTTGTCACGGAAATCCCCGATCGTCGGAGAGCACAACGGAGAGATCGGGCATTTCCGGACACGATCGTTTCGTCGCTCGGGGGGAGAGCAGCAACGTCATCAAGAGCATCACGAGAAGAGAACCAATAGGAAGGAGGAGAGGTTCTCGGGCGCGAAGCTCGAGGAGACTGAAAGGAAAAAGGAAAAAGCAACGTCGACAGCGAGCAGGACGGACGAGGCATGGAAGGCATCTTCGCTTCAGCCTAGGAGTCATGGACGGAGTCCTTACGTTGTGACTAGGCAAGCGCCTAGAGCGGGACGAATGCAGCCCGTAGTTTCTACGCCGCGGGCCACGACTCCGCTGCCGACTCGAGAGCGAGTGCCGTGCAGGAAAGCACCCGTGGGGGAGGATTCGCCTACGCAGCAGAACGACGACGACGTCGGCTTGTTTTCGTCGCCTCGTTACGCGTGCCGAGCTCAGCAGGGAGTTTCAAGGTCAGTGGCCGAACAGGCCTTTTCGTTAGTCTCTCTGACATATCTTGTGGGCTTAAATGCCGAAGTTACTCAAGCTGCTTTCGGCGACTTATGGCGGCGTGAGCTTCATGGATCAACGAAAGTGAAGTGCGTGTGGCCAGGAGGCTTGTGTAGCAATTTATCGTGCCAGTATGGTTTCGCTATGGCGTTCAATTAGCAAAGCCGTGGCCTAACGTTATTGTCTGCTGCATCCCTAGCTTTCCGTTTTTGTGAAGGAAGGAAAATTATGTGAAGAGAGTGCCTTTATTTAATTTGTCTTTTCGCATAGTGCTTAGTTTTCCTTATTCCGTTCTTTGCCATGTGCGTAGTGGCATCTAATGAAATCATACTTAATTGTCTTTCTTTATATTGCTGTAGGCGTAGACATACTTATTTATGTTTATCTGAAAGACTTTAACCTATGAACTTGGTCAGTTAAATCTACCGGACTAAACTACTACTGATTTGTCTTTTATACTAATGATGTGTAAAGAGACTTAAGAGACGATAGCCCTTTTGTGTTCATTTTATCTAGCTTATTCTTAGGCTAGGGTCACACTGGCGTAAAACGCCGCGTAAATACGCCGATGAAACGACGCCAGTGATGTCACTTCCGGTAAATAGCATGGTGCCGCGCTTGGCGACGTCGTTACGTCGGCGTATTTACGTGGCGTTTTACGCCAGTGTGACCCTAGCCTTAGTGTTATATGTCCGGCAATGCCGAAGATAAAAATGTCGCGGTCATTTGTATGCTAAAGAAACTTAATCATATTAGTTTATTTCTCACGTTAATGCGTGTTAGCATTAGTTAATTATTGGGTATTTCTCAGGTTAATTTAACACCCGGCTCTGTAGTAGTTAAGCCTGATATTATTGTTTGTTTATTTTGGTTTACCGGGTCGGGTTATTGACCGTTGCTTGTTTATGCCTTATTGAAGCTGAATACCGGTTAGCGCATCTGCGCCATTGTTACATGTCGTTCTTTGCCTGTGTATCAATTAGTTTCTTAGGCCAGGTTATGCCTTTGATTAAGTTTACTGTTGGTTTATCCAGTGCTTCTATACATGTTATTCTATACCGGGTATGTAATCAAGATTATGTTTTCATGTGAATTTGAATGTAGGTTAAGCTAAGAATTGGTTTAGCCCGGTCATCAACTTGCTAGAGTATATTAATTATTTATTCTGTGCTTAATTAAGTTCATTATATTGCTTTAGATTTGGTTTACTTTTTCATACTTTTCTTTAAGTTTTTGAATAAACTTTATATTATATTAATTTAACGTCCACTGTTCGTGCATCTTATTCTTCCACTGCGTAAATCTGCTTACTTACAGATTTTGCACGTTACAATCGTACTTACCGTTGAAATAGCGTAATTTTCACTACTCAAATTAAATTAAAATAAGATACAATCACTACAATACCAGTTAAGTATGCTCAATTAAGCAATTACGTTAACTATGCTCACATTTTCCCCATTAACCCTACAATTAAAACCAACACTTGAAATCAATACCTAAAGCTAAATAATTTAAAGGCCAGACAAATGATCGATTTAAACTTCGAGCAACTACACTAATTGATTATTAATCGCTGAACAATACAAATATTGGGGTTTCTCGGTTTCCGTATCTATACGAAATTGTTAGTTCGTAACATCTGCTATGTTCTCATTACACAATCTGAAGTTTTTTTTACTATAATTTGAGCATTGTAACCGGCACTTGAAGTTAGTTTTGCTGGTATCGACTAATAATTATGAAACAATCCAAAACATTGACATGTAATGATTTAGTATATGGGCACTCAATCATGCAGTAAAAGAGAAAACGTTGGGTTTTCTCAATTGTTCTATGGTCCGCAGGATTATAAGTCCTGGAAGAAGTACGCAAGAAAGTGGACGCGAACTATAAAAGTTCATCATAAAGATAATATCTCTTGATAAAAATAAAGAAACTCTATATGAGAAAGGAAACCGTATTTTATACTAATCCAGAAAAACTCTGTTGTATGAAGCCATGCAAGGAAAAAGCAGTCTCTTCATTACAAAAAAAAGTTAGCTTTATAGGAATCCAATATCGATCTTGTAAAATTCTTTCTATTAAGTGATCCACGTGGCTTCTCTCTTTTGTTGCGATAAAAATGAGGGGTGATTCACGGTATCTTACTACATTCCCTCACATTTCAGGACTCTAGTGCCCTTGCACGGCTGGACACGAAGCAGCGCGTTGCAACGTGTGATGAATGCTTTGTGATATTCAAGTCGACCGTGTTATCCAGCTCTATAGATTTATCGACGTAACGTTTTCATAGAAATAAGAAAACGGTTTTTTCGCGTCGCTTTGTGCATACCTGATTAGCAATTTGCCGCTAGTTTCTCCTTTATAGCTCGTGAATATTAATAATCTGATACTTGGCCATTTCACCTACTGAAATTAGGGTTTATTTCAGATTGCTATTCTAACATCACGTTAATTCCGTTCTTCATTGCCTCTCTTTATACTAAGATATGGCTAGGAACTGTTTAGGTTGAATTTTTCCATGTTGCACTATGAAATAATAATGTACAGGGTTCAAAATTGCAAAAAATTTGTTTTTATTTTTAAAACGCGTTTCGGTCAGTCAAGTTATTTCAATGACTTGGTAATTTACAAACCTCATTTCCATAAAAGTTGGGACAGAGTGAAAACATGCGATGCAGCCAAAATATTGATACACTGACGTATGAATTTATTTTATTTTCAAAAGAAGATAGTTTATTGGGTAGGTATTAAACATTTCCGAACCAAAAACATAATTAATAGTAAGAAATATTAGGTTTTTTTGCGAACTGGCGGTTGCAACACACTCCAAAAATGTTGGGACAGTGGGTGAATTACCATTGGCTGACATCTCCCGTCCTTCTGATCACGCTTTGTAGCCGTCGAGAAACAGATGAGACCAATTTCTGTACTATAGCAATGGGAATTTGTTGCCGTTCCTGCAGCACAAAAGTTTTCAGCTGTTGAACTGTTCGGGGTCGTCGTTGACGCAACTTCCTCTTAATAATTCGCCATAGATTCTCTATTGGGAACAAATCTGAACTGCAGGCAGACCAATTGAATACCCAAATTCGTCTATTGTGTAGCCACTGTACTGTAATGCGCGCGGTGTGGATTTTAGCATTATGTTTTTAAAATAGAAAGGGACGGGTTCCAAAAAGACATCACCGAGAAGGAATATAGGTTCTTCTAAAATTCCAATATGTGCTTCTGCATCAATATTGCCGGTGCAAGTTTCCCAATTTATTGGCACTCATGCAGCCTCAGACCATTAAAAAAGCTGACTTCTGTACAGCACATCGGTAACAGGTTGGATTGACCATTTTCTCTTTGGTCCTAAGTACACGCCGACGATTTTCGCCAACAACAATCGTAAATATAGATTCACCGGACCACAAAACACGTTGCCACTGGGCATCAGTCCACTTCCAATGTGTGTGTGTGTCCAAGCCAGGCGTCTATGTTGCTGCAGTGTGTTTACAAACATCTTTCGTTTTGCATAATAGAGCTTCAACTTACATTTTGTGATCTAGTGGCGAACGGAAGTCAACGATAAAGGTTTTTGATAGAATTCTCGAACCCATTCCGCAGTTTCTGTCACTGTTGAATGTCTATTTTTAATGCAATTACCTCTGAAAACTCGAACATTACGAGCAGTCAGAAGTTGTCTTCATCCTTGCCCTTTACGAATGGTGGTTCTTCCTCTCCTCCTGTAGCTATTAGTATTATTATGAACTGTAGATGATGGAAATCCAAGATTCCTGGCTATTTCGTGCTGTGATAAGTTGCTTCCAAATTGTTGGCTTGTTTTATTGCGCATTAGTTGACCCACTGCCTTGCCTCGATCCATGTAGTCGTGTAAATGACTGGTCACACATTGCAGTTAACATTTAAAGAGGGGAAAGTTATGACCTAATGTTCTCCAAAGGTTTCGAGAATACTCATGCCATTTCTATGGCTTCCAGTGTGGTCTTTTCCTTCCGTCCCAAATATTATGATGCATGTTGCCAATGGCAATTTCATTAAGAAATTATATACGACCAAAAAAGAGATCGGCATTTATAAATTGTATATATTTTACTTTATTTTTAATTTTGCTAATATATATTTATTCAATCATGTTTTATCATATTGTCCCAACTTTTTTGGAATTGGGTATTGTACATAAAAAAACGGGACTTGCTTCCATGTCATTTTTTGGTTGGTGAAGCCTACGTTTTTCAAATCGTCTACCTTAGCAAAGTCAGCAAACAATGTAGACCCCATGATAGTAGTTGTGTAACCCAGAAATGACGATACACTTCACGTCTTTGCATTACAGTCACAGTTTTCGAACAAGAATATTGCACACAAGATTTTTAGTGAACAAAATAATAATTTCCTCAAAATAATAAATGAACTTGTTTTTTTTCTAAATTATACAAGGTGATTCATAACTTACGTTACAGAAGAATATCGTACGAGGGGCGTTCAAATTTGACCTGGACTTTATTTTTTGTAAACTTCATTGTTGTAAAAATCTAAACCTTCATTGTTTAGATGGCAACTACCGCCTGTCATACAAATGCAGCACCACTCATCTGGTTGCCATAATAAACGATTGTTTGTTTAAACAAAATGGCGGACGGCGATGTGTCGACCAAAGTGGAACGACGAATATTCATCAAATTTCTCCACAATGAAGGTGTGAAAGCATCTAAAATTCTTCAGATACTTCAAAGACAGTTTGAAGTCATGTTTGTCTCGGTCATGCGTCTTTGCTTGGTGCCAAAAGTTTAAAGGAGGGCGAGAATCCACCGGCGTTGAACCTCATAAGGCAAGGCCAGCAACTGCTGTCAATGATGGCATCATCGCACGAACAAATGAGCTGAGAAGGGACAACAGGCGGATTCATGTACGAGAATTGGCTTCAGTACTGATCATCAGCACAGGTAGTGTGGAGACCATCATCCATGATAAGCTTAAAATTCAACAAGATCTGTGCCAGATGGGTCCCTAAGCAACTCTCCGAGGATCACAAAACCACCAGCGTGGAAATCTGTTCCATGCTGCTGCAGCGAAACGACAGGGAAGCTGACAGCCAACGAGACATGAATTCATCACGATACTCCTGAAAACAAGCGTGCGAGCATGGAGTGGCAACACACTGACCCATCACCGTCGGCAACCATAATAATGGCGACTGTATTCTGGGACATTAAGGGTATCATTCATGCCATTTTCTGGAAGAACGTCGAACCATAAATGGACCCTACTACTGTGACATTTTGAGGACGTCCCTGAAGCCGGCACTAAGGAAAAAGCGACCAGGACTCCTTACCAATGGTTTTTGTTTTCTGCAAGAAAATGCCAGACCACACACAGCCAAACTGATTATGGACACACTGACGGAACTCAAATGGGACACCTTACAACATCCTCCATACAGTTCAGATCTCTTCTCTTGCGACTATTACCTTTTTGAACTATTGAAAGAGTTCTTGGGAGTAAGTGAAAACGGCTGTCCTGACGTGGTTTCAACACCAGCCTGAAGATTTCCACAGAACCAGTATCCAGATGCTCGCAGAACACTTGTGTAGAGAAGTAAGGAGATTTCTTTGAGAAATAATTGGTGTGTGGGCGTTTTTTGTTGTTGTTTGTTTTATAAAAAATAAAGTCCAGGTCAAATTTGAACGCCCCTCGTAGATAAAACAAACACTTTTTATTAAGCAATATGTGTCCTATCTCGCATTGGTATGGCTTTACACTTGCTTCAGTCGCAGCAACGATTCATGCAACGCCCCAGTGGCTTGACTCACTGATGACTGAGCTTTCACTAAAAAACTACAAATAATGACGTTTGACAACGTGTGTATTACATAAGTGCTTTTACTCACGGGTCTCTGTTTAGTGACCCATACCTCACCAATATGAATCTTAAACTAGTCCAGTAAAGCATGATTCTATTTAGATTTTATGGACATGAATTATTGCACATTAACAATTTTAGGAGATGTAACAGAACTGAGCCCCCATTCTCGTACACAACAGTGGCATTGCCGAAACATTGGCTGCCGCACCCGTTTGATGTAGTACGTATGGTGTTTCAGCATCAAAAATATGTGCAAAAAGAACATCGACATGATCTACAGGTGTAGCATACACTAGGGTCTTCAGATATCCATACAAGAAGAAGTCCAATGGAATAAGATCTGGCGATCTTGCTGACATGGAACAATGGAAAACAGTGAAATCACTGCAACAAGTGTAGCGTCATACCGATGCGAGATAGGGCACACATTGCTGAATAAAAATTCTTTGCTTTAGTACACTGTATCTATCATATTCTTCTGTAACGTAAGTCATGAATCACCCTGTACAGGTTGCTGTGTTAGGAAAAATTCCTATTGTGCAAAAATAAATAAATAGGTGAAGGTGCAGCATTCCTCTCATTTTCGAAATCACATACATTATTGTACACAATTTTCGTGTGCATAATGTAAAACTAACCTTTTCATTAAGTCCACTCCTGTAAAGAGGTTTCAACTCTCCATAAAATGGCTTTAATATACCACTGTGGATTATCTGCTGATCTATAATTCATATTTTAAATTTTCCGAGCGAAGCCGGGTGAAGTGCTAGTTATTATATATTTCTATAGGTTCTGTAACAATAATGTCAAACATTTTTCTTTATTTTAATTCCACCTATCGATTGTTTTCTGATCGCTTTGAGCGCAAAATGTCCCCATTAATAAACAGAATTTATGCATTTACATATTGTGTAGACTATATATAACTATACTTCAATTCCGTAAAAAATGTTCTCAAATAACTAATAATTACATGTTCTATTACTAACGCTGTAAAATGCTAGAAGATGGGGGATCGATCGAAGTTACGTAAAATAATTGCATTCCCTAAAGGGACTTCTGGTGGAGAGGATGAGATGTTACGCAATCACTCCAGGGAGCGCCAAGGGAACGAGAAGACTCATTTGCAGAGCAAAGGATTTCAACATAGGTCTGCTTTTCGTCAGACTCGTGTAGGATACTTTGCTGGAAGACAAACAGGAAAGAGAACATGGAAACCAGCTTAGGAACATCCCGCTCCCCTCCTTTGATCTCGAGCCAATTCCCGAGTCGACGAACAAGGCATTGGGGGAAAAGGCTTTCTTTCACTCAAAGAACCTGATGTTCACTCTAGTTATCGATGGAATTTCCATTTGAATTAAACGTTGCTACAACATATTCCGTCGGTCAAGTTGGCTGGAAAAGCCTTAGGATTTAGTTTCGATCCGGTGTGTTTATTATACTTTAAAAACATTCCGTCTTAAAATTCTTTATAAAAGGAAAACTGAGTCTATGGATAGCCCATAATTTTATCCTTTCCCAAATAATAAAAAATAGCCACCATACTAAAACAATGAAAAGTGTGTCTACAAATGTAGGGATATATAATATTAATAGAATATAAGATTTAGCCACATGCAAATTCCAGAAGGACGTGGAGATTGTGAAACACGTTTAAAAAATTTCGATTAACTTTAAGTAATAGAATAGAAGAGAGTGACACTCGCCCACGACGAGATTTAATTTACATTTGCAATGTAACCACATTTCAGTATGAGTCCATTTATGGCTAATTAAATCTCGTTGTGGACAAGCTGAGTGCCAGTCACTTCATTTCTTTTGTTTAGAAGTATCCACAGTTTGTTTAGTTTTTTCCTTTTCTTTTAACTCTCGATTAATTTTGTCTTACTGAACTACCAAACCGCAATCAATAATTCTCAAACCATTACCAGCACAACAGATTTTTCATGTAATTAATTATATCAATAATTCGGTTTCTACGATTGTTAAAAGAATGAATGTTATAGACTATGTGCACTATGTGATCAAAAGTTTAGGAAAAACCCCTCATAATTCAGGACTGTGCCAAATATCGAATGATAGTGTGACATGTAAATTAGTTAAACAGCATCACACACAATCAGACACATACCGATTAAGATAAGGGTAGTTCAAAAGAGCTAGGATGCCACTTGTGCAACAAGTCAGTCCGTGAGATTTCTCTCATTCTACAAATACCCCGCGTACATAGAATGCGATTGCGAAGTGGAAGACCCAGGCAGCAACAACAGTGTAACCAGGAACTGGCAGACCCAAGAAATTAACAGACAGAGATCGTCGAGTGCCTGCGGAGCAATCGAAGGTCTTCTGATGAAATGATTATCAGATCTGTAAATATAAAACCGGAATTTGCCCATAGATGGCCCTAGCTGTCAATGTAGTTACCGTATAGTGGCTAGAAGAATAGTGTGGCAGCGAGCGTTCAAATCTGATTCCTCGAATGATGATGCCGCCAGATGGCAGCTACATCAACATAGTAGCTAAACATCCAGAGCTTTACATCAATAAAGCTCCATTAATTGCTTCGTAAAATTTATGTATTTGATTGATTATTTCATTTTCATTCCAGAACATTAAATAATATACAATTTTTAATAATATTTCGACCCCCCCCCCTTTTTTTGTTTTTAATTGAGAGATGATTTTGCTTTATTATTTATTTCAAATAATTTTTTTTTCAGTTATAATTGGTATAGAGAAATACCCGACCGTTTCACACTGAGTTTTTCTTTAGATAAGTTTTCGATTTCTTCATCCGATTTTGGTTTTGCAATAAAATAGCACCCCTCCCTTCTTACTGTTGCATTTTAAAATTTCAAGAACCACTTTACTGCCTATATTTTTCATTTATTTTTTTCTTTATGAAAAATCTAAAAAAATTCCTTATTTTTAAATAACAAAATGCAATCAAAGCAGCTTTAAATACAAATTTTTTATATATCTTACTTTTTTTAAATAATAAGAGTTTTTTTTCAAACCTATTAACCTGAAGTATCTAATATTTAAATTTTTTATCATCACTTAAAAAAGTAATTTGGTTGTTAATCATGTAATAAATGAATTTTATATGAAATAGACATTCTCTTTGTATATCTTTGTGCATTTCACATGTGAGACCTTCCGAGCTACAAGGGCGAACGTCTCATTTCTTGAATTTTTTCTCCTAAAACATCTGTGAAAATAAATTTCTTGAATTTTTGAGATGGCCAGCTGTGTACAGCATTATATTATTAGATTTATGTTTAAATTTTATTATACTTCATTTAGCAGATATTTAATGCTTAATTACTCAAAATTTAATTCCTCTGGCTCGGAAGGGCTCATATTCCATGCTTTATCTTATTAGGGATGGATACCTTCATCCATCTCTCTGATCTTATATTTCAACTTATTCAAAACAGCAATTTTTTTTCATTTATATTAACGTTAAAGAGTATCATCAAGAACCACTCTTTTTTTTGGTAGCCATTGGACGCAAGATCTGGACTGTAAAGAAGGTGGTCAAGTTGTTCCCAACTAATCACATCTTTTGTTTGGGAATAACTTGACCACGGAAGACAATTACCTAACAATACACTAAATTTTTATAAATAAACTTAACTCAACCGTAATATAGCTGAAAAAAAAACCCTCCGTCATTCTATTATTTCGATCTCATCTCCCGCATAACTCGCATCTATGTCGATTGCAGCGCCACCGCTACTATCATCAAATCGGGAATCAACCACGTAGCATTGCGAGTAGTAGCCGTTACCACACTATTCTTCTAGCCACTATAGTCAAACTGCGTCGTTGGCGCAATTTTCTTACTCTGACATCTGACAAAGATTTTCAACAAGTTTCGTATAACAACATAGTTGTAATAGCGTTGATCATGTCGAATTTTGTCCCTGGAAAAGACGATTTGCGGACAGCATTGATTTCCTGTTGCCATTTGAAGAAAACTGCTGCAGAATCGCATCGAATGCTTGTCGAAGCTTACGGTGAACATGCTCTTGGTAAATCACAGTGCTTTGATTGGTTTAAAAATGTTCAAGTGGCGATTTTGACTACTTATTTGCATCGATAGGACACGCACTTGCTGAGCAGCACTACACTTCTTACGAAAATGTGCGAAAATGGCTCGATGACTGGGTGGAATCCACAAATTGTCAGACAGGTGGGAAAAATGTATAGCCAGCGATGGACAATACTTCGAATAACATATTTTTTTATCATTTTCAAACAATGAACGTGTATTTTCTATACAAAAATTCCGTTTTCATATTTACGTACCTGGTACTACAGAGTTCAGAAACTCTTCTTCCTGCAATCCTATCACAATCACCATTCGTCGGGAACTCAATTTCCTGGGTTCAACCATTGACAACAATTCCAGGCGACGTTTGGAGTGGTGTAAAACTCGCAGAAACTGGAGCATGGAAAACAGATCCTATGGACTGATGAATCACGGTACATACTCTGGCAAAAGATGGACGAAGTTGGCTTTGGCGGATGCCTGGAAAACGTGTCCTATCTGAATATATAGTGCCCACTATGAAGTTTGGAGGAGGTAGCATCATGGTTTATGGCTCTTTATCATGGTTCGGACTGGGCCAGCTTATTTCTGTTAAAGAAACGATGAATGCTGTTGCTTATCGAGACATCTTGAACAAATGTGCACTACCAACATTTTGGAAACATTTCGGGGATGGGCCTTTCTGTATCAACATGACAATAAATGGGTTGAAGAAATGGACTGGCCTGCCCAGAACCTCAATCTAATTCCCACTGAACATCTGTGGGATGAATTGAAAACATCCTGACCAAGCCGTTTTTCATCCATGGCTGAACTAACCAGTGCTCTGAGGCAGGAATGGAGGGAATTCCAGTTTCTTACTACTGAAAACTGGCGGAAAGACTTCCTCAGAAGGCGGAGGCTGTCATTAGAGCAGAAAGGAGTGCCATCTCTTACTAATTCCTGTTATCTGAAGCCTGCGACGCAGAAATGCTGGTGTCCCTGAACTTTTGATCACTTAGTGTACATCATATTGTAAGACAATAATGTATGAAGTTCGAAGATGAAAGATTTCTTAATTAAAGATATTCAATTCGAAGAATTTTTTGAATGTTTTGATCACAGGTTTTGACATTTTTCAGTGTGTCTTTTCGTTACTGTTCCGTTTGAATTACATGTGAGTATTGGTCGTTTGTGGCAGTGTCGCAATTAGGTTTGGTGCACCGTGAGTCGTACCGCCTGGAAAGACTGTGATGGGCCATTTCTATGTGCAAGTTTTGCGGAGGTTGCGCGATGCGGTTCGGAGGAAGCGGCACGACAATAGCAGGAACAGTGGTTTTTTGATCTCGATAACGCACCGAGCCACAAATCGCTTGTTGTGCAGCAGTTTCTTGCTAAGAAAAACATTCATGCCATCCCCAGCCAACGTACTAGAGTGACTTTTGGCTGTTCTCGACTCTGAAAATGGGCCTCAAGGGGGCACGTTTCGCAACCATGGTGGTCATCAAGTAGAATGCGACGGCCGAGCTACGGAAGATTACATCAAAAGTCTTCCACCGATGATTCCAAGAATGGCAGATTCGATGGAGCAAGTGTGTGCTCGCAAGGGTGCTACATTGAAGTAGATTATTTAAGCGTTGCCGTATGTTCAACCATTATAGTGTCATACCTTCATTCTGGGAACTTTTAGACTGCCCCATCGTATAGCGAATAAATTTAAAGCATTATTTGAGTAAATATTATGTTAATTAATGTATGATAAAGTGTAAAAGATATTCAAATCTCATTACGAAAATGCAAATACATGAATCAAATGTAAGTGATCGTTTTAAAAAAGTTCTCCAACTTTTTCTCATTGTTTGAAATATTCTTTCCGGGGAAATTACGGCCTAATAAGTTGGTAAAGTCCTTGAGTAACTATTACGTCTAGCGTCGCATTCTCCTTTACTGCCCAACCGTAGCAACAGCATTCGCTTTTGTTGTGTGCGTGTGACAACGTTGCACTTAAATATGTCCGCAATTTTTTGTATTGCTTCAGAAATCGTTATGAGAGACAGTACTTAACGGCAATGAAAGAATCGCAAGCTTATGAAGGGGAGACATAAGCGTTTCTATTGAGGCCGTCTTAGTCTAAACGATGATTCACGTAGCGACGAAGCAGCTGAAGGAGAATCGAAACATGGATTTCAGGAATGTTTCCAAAAACTTTATGAACGTTGGCAAGAGTGTGAAGCTGCCGAAGGGAGCTATTTTGAAGGAAATGTAGTGTAAATTGTTTTTGTTACAATAATATTTTGCTCGGGGATATTTTAAAGTCACCTTTACACATAAAGCACAAATCTCATACGGATTCTGTATTTTAGCTTTAATATAATGTATTTGTGATTCTAATGTAAATATTACAGAAAATAATGAACTCAATTTTATAGCTTGTTAAATTAATTAACTACAAATCTAAATGTCAATTATAAAGTGCATAGAAACGGATAAACAGTTTAAAATATAAGAATTTTCCATTACACTCCTTTGCAATTATTTTCCTTTTAATCTGTTATCATATCCTTTTATTCATTAAAATTTTAGATCGTGATCATTTCGCCGACCATGATAAATATATAGAGAGTATTTTCAATCTGTGAATGAATTAACGTCAATATATGTATAGTCAGGGCCGCCTTTTGCGTGTGTGCAGGTTGTACCCAGAACAAAGGCGCAACATCAAGGGGGTCGCTAGAATTTAATTTACAAAAAAGCTCCATTTTCACACCCGACAGCCTCGTGTTTAGCCTAATCTCACGCATATTTGAAAATTTTATAAAATTCTATTACAGGGTTCATGAGCGATCGAAGACTTGACGGCGACGTCAAACACCAATGAATTCGCCAAGTATTTTCATAATGATGCTAATATATTGCGGTTCCACGAAATATTTTCTTGCATAATGAGTTCTTTGCACCTGCATGCTAAGGTGTGTTAAGAAATTATAAGACCATTGAGCTGACGTTGGGAATTAGTGTGAAAAAGAGTTAATTTGGTCAAAATGTTTTTTATAAATAAACAAAATAATATTTGTTCCATGATACAAAAGAAATCAATGTTAAATTTTTTCTGATTTTTATCAAAAATAAAAAAAAAAATAGTTGTAATGCTTTTTACATTGTTAAGTATTTATAAGACCACATGAATTATCCACAGTTTGAAATTAGGAAAGAATTAAATTCGGGCTTCTTTATTGACAATGACATCATATATTCATCCTGGCATTGACCTTATTAGATTTTCAAGTGTCTCTTTGAAAATTGCATCCCATGCATCCGTTATTGTTCTTCGGACCGCATTTGGATTTTCATATTGCTTATTTCCAGCATAAACCTTTCTATTAAGGACACTCCATACGTTCTCCATAGGATTAAGTTGGGGCTACGAGAGGGCCAATCCAAAACATTGATCTTATCTTTTGCAAACCATGTTTTCGTTGATTTTAATACATGGCATGGAGCATTGTCCTCTTGAAATACCCACTCAAAACCTCCAATATCTGGAAGAAAAGGTATCAATTCATTGTGAAGCATGTCTTGATTTTTGTCTGAATTCATTTGGTTATTGACAATAACCAAACCTGGTTTCCCATGAAGTACAAATGCACCCCATACTATGATGGAACCTCCCTTAAGTTGTCGACAGTATCTGTCTCTGGGCTCTCTTCTCAAATCATGCCAATAACATTTATAACCATCTGGACCGTCCAAGTTGAATTTCTTTTCATCTGAAAATACAAGTGACTGCCATACTTTAGTCCAGGACATGAATTTTTGGCCCAGTTCAATCTTGTCTCCTCATGCGCTACCAAGAGTTTTGAAACAGTCTTCATTTTAAGATGAGGATATTTTCTCAGTCCTTTCCACACAGTCACATGGCAGGACTTTTCCATCCAAATCTCGATTTGGACATAGCAGGGCTCTCAATTCTCCTTAAGTCTCTGGGAGAGAGGGCAAGTTTTCTTCGTGTTCTCTTCTTTGTGCAATATTCAATAACACTGTATATTGCAGTCTTAAATCTTGCTATTGCCATAGCTGTCTCTCTCTGATTTTCCATTGCCTTGCAGATAATAGATTTTCCGAATTTCTTTCTCTGATAGTTCTTTATCTCGAGGCATTGTACTTAAGCATTTGTATAACAGAAAAAAGCACTTTATGTACAATTTGAATATGCAAATTTTGAAATCGAACGATGATAGAAGCATCTATTCGGAGATAGTAGCGGGGTGATATTATAAATACTTAACAGTGTAAAAAGCTTTACAAATAAATTTGTTTATTTATAAGAACAGATTTTGATCAAATAAACCCTTTTTCATACAAATTCCCAACGTCAGTTAAGTGGTCTTATAATTTCTTAACATAACCTTATAATAACCTTATAACCTTGGGGGAGGCCGTGGCCTGGTGGGCTTTCACTGAAACATAGCTTCTGTGAAGTTAAGCAACATCAGACACGGCTAGTCACTGGATGGGCGACCATACGTGATTCACGATCTTCACCCCCCTCCCCCAGCTGCTGTGATCATCATACAACTGTCGTTAATCCAGGTTCATCCAGGTACCTAACTCGTCGGCTTCTAGCCATACTGGCCCTGGATGAGGGGGTTCTAGAAATTTTGGCGTCGACTACAAAGGTCATTTTGCGCCTTTTACACAAGTTATAACAGTACGCAGCCCGGGACAAACACAAACATCCATGCCCATGGCGGGATTCAAACCCGCGGCCAGGCGAACTCGAGAACTAGAAAGCCTACGCCCTAGCCCTCTCGGCCACCTGGCCGGCGGCCCTGGATGGACGTACTGGATTATCAGTACTAATAAATAAAAAAAAAATAGTTTGCGTAAAATAGAGCATCACCTAGCGGCAAAGTATCTCATTTTGAAGATTATGACCAAAGTTTGACAGTATGTACACCACTACGATCAAAAACTATGGTATGAACGGATATAAAGAAATACGAGATTTTATTTGCAAATACATGTAATTGAGATCGAGGATGCGCACAGAATGAGCAGAGTCCCCACAAAAAGCGTCACAATCATTTATGACGTTTCAGCTGTTTGGTTTTGGATGCGTTGTATCAACACCTCCTAGAAAGAAAGCCTTAAGCGTGGTTCCCACATGCATAAAAAAAACGACAGAAGCAACATAGCAGAAAAATTTCATAACGTCACTTCCTGCTTTTGTCTCTTCTGCCCGACAAAAGAGACAAAACGTCAATTTCTGCTTTTTAAGTTGGGTTGAGTTCAACGTTTATGGCAGAAAGCAAGGCAGAAGCGGATGCTCAGCCAATAGAAAACGATCTCTGCAGTGACGTCTTCTCTCACTTTCTCTCTCTCTCTCTCTCTCTCTCTCTCTCTCTCTCTCTCTCAGACAAAATAAAATTTCGGATGCTCAGCTCGAAGCCGACAGTTTAGATCATCGACGGCTTTGTTGCAGTGCATTTGTGTTGGGCAAGAATGACAAATTACAACAAAGGATGGTGCTTGGGTAGCAGACTTTTGCTGTCTCATCCTTTTGAGTTTCTGCCATGTGGGACACCTGAAGGAACAGAAAGTAAAAAGGCAAAAAAAATAAATAATACGTCCTGGTTTCTGTTCTGTTTTTTTCTGCTAGTGGGAAGCACGCTTTCCAACTGAACCTCATACATTGTTACATCATCATAATTCGACCGCTGTTAAGCGTATTTCTACCAATAATAAGCGATAAATTTTATCGACTTATGATGATGTAACAATGTATGAAGCTTCCGTTGTAAGGCTTTCTTTCTAGGAGGTATTGGTTGTATCCAATGATATCAACAACAACAAAGACTGGATCGAGCCTTCTATGAACGCGATAACACAGGCACATGTCTAAAGAATTGCCTGGAAAAGTCCACACTTATCATCGTGCACGTATGTCTGGTAGCCATTCAGTAAAGTATAAGAAAATAATTTTGAACATTAAAAAACGCTGAAAATAATTTTTTAGCTCTCATGGAATTATAGGAACTTTCTTTGGCAGTAGAATTTCAACAGAAAGTTATTAAAATAAATATCTTAAATGTATATTTAATGCAATGATGTCAGCAACAATAAAGACTTCATTATTTTATATTGTTGTTGACATCATTAGTTTGAACCACGATCTACAGATATTCATGGTCATCGAGCTTCGGCCATTTTCCATTGTTTCGAGAAGCTAAGGAAAACAGATCGCGCCAGGTGCCGCATAGATCGCACCAGGGCCGACCGTGACCTGCGATAGAGGTTTTCATTGAAACTGAAAATGAAAGTAAAATTTCTGTCTGTCGATAGGGCGGCGCTGCAGGCGTTTTTGGGCCGATTGTACATGCAGCGCCACTTTTCAATAGAGTTCCCGCCCTATTGGGAGCTAGAAACTTTAGCTTCATTTTAACAATGGAGCTCGATGACCATGACACAAGAAGTGGAGGTGTACTAGTAATAATATCTAATAAGATTAATTATAATATCATTAAAAAAGAGCCTGTGGATGGTTTGGAGTACGTCTACCTACAATGCGTCGTTGGTAAATTAAAATTTATGTTGTTAGCTTTCTATAGACCACATTATATACCTGTTTACCAATTGTCCATGATAATGAGATTGGCTTATAGGCCGATGCCAAACATTATTATAGGGGACTTTAATGTTGATTTTGCCAAGAAATCATTGGACCTTAAATTAATAGATAATGTCTGCGAAGAATATAACTTGCATCCGGTTATCACCTTACCAACGAGATCAACTGCGAAAACTGCCTCTATAATAGACCAGATTTTATTACCATCTAATTGGACAAATGTTACAGTGACCCATGAAAGCTTCCCTAAATGTGACCATGATGCGATCAAGCGTGAAATTACAGAGCTATCAATCGGAAATCTTCACCGTAATGAAATAACAAGAATGGTATTTGACTATAGTAATGTTGACTGGATAATGTTTAAAACTATTCTATCTAATCAAGACTGGACTGAATACTACAGGACTCAAGATGTTAACGAAATGTATGAAATACTCCAGCTTAAGGTTGCAACAAGTATTGACTCTAGCCGGATTACGACTTCGCAAAATTGGAAATAAAAAAGACAGGCCATCATGGGTAACTAAAGATATATTAAATTGTTGGAAGAATAAAAAGCAACAATTTAAAAATTTTAAACTTGATCCTACTCATTTAAACAGACAGCGACTTAAAGAGGTAAATAAACAATTTAAAAAACAAGTGCGTCAAGCTAAAAGGAAAACAATAATGGACAGACAAGCCGACACTTACCAACTCTGGCAATGTCTTCAAAATCATAAAAAGGTTAAACAAGAGTTTCCAACTGATCAGAGTCTAGCATTTTTAAAGTGAGTGGATAATCCAAACAATCAAGCTATTGACAGTCATTTGGATTTTAAGAAACAAACAAATTATCAAGATGTAGATATTACAATATCTCTAGCACTAATTAGGCGAACCATATACCAAGTGAAAAACAAAACAAGTAGAGATGGGATATTAGCACCAATTGTAATGAAGAACTGGGGTACAAATGGTAATCTACTGCTGCAAGGAATGATCCAGCGCATTATTGACAATAAGCAATTTCCAAAAGAGTTCAAGAAGACCCTAATTGTTCCAATTTAATATATTAAATTATAGACCAATCTGCATTGTCTCGGCGATTGCAAAGATTGTGGAAAAATTAATATTTCAACAAATGACAAAATTATTATGGGACAGGTTACCATCGCAACAGTATGGAGGTCGGCCAAAGACTCCAATTATACACCCAATTCTTCATATATTGGATTCTGTTATAAATGCTTTGGATACTGATCGTGTGTGTTACTTAGTAAGCACTGGCGTATCAAAAGCCTTCAACACAGTTAGTAGGAATAAACTAATTATTAAATTAACAAGAATGGGAATTGATAATGATACGATACAATTACTGCAGGATTACTTTGTAGACCGAGTAAATTATGTAAAACATGATACACATACTGTTGAGTATATGTCTTCGCGAGGATTAATACAAGGTGCACCGACTGCTACGGTGCTTTATGCTGCGGCAACTGCCGAGATACATGATTTACGTCTATCCACTAAATTAATTTCTTTTGTGGATGATAATTTTTTGCTCAGGATTGTGATAGGATGGATACTACACTTGTACACAAAATGATTCAGCATGACATTAATCAATTAAACAATGACTAAAAATTTAATCAAAATAAAACCAAGATATTACTATTAGACAGAAAAGCTGATTGTGCTGACCAAAGTTGCAAAATTTTAGGAATAGTCATCGATAATAAAATGACATTAACCCCGATGATTGAAAATATTATTATCGAATTGAATCCACTGAGCTTCTTATTAAAGCGTCTGAGAACCATATTAACGATTAAAGAAATGATTAAGATAATAATGGCAGTCTTAATCCCAAAATTACAATATGCTATTTTAATATGGTCGGCGGCTACAGATAAACAGGTATACAAAGTTCAGACGGCATATAATAATGCAATACGTGCGGCCCTTCATCTCACTAGATATGTTTCGATTACTGAAATATGTAAGACACATAGTATACCAACATTAAGCAAATTAATTATGTATGCCAGACTGAAGGAATTATATTATGCTATTTCTCAAGACCAACATCCAATGCATTATGTAAAAGGTTGGATTAATGATAGCCCACACACTCGTCAGACTCAAAGGTTTAAAATAGTCCCGCCGAACATTGTAACTAAATTTAAATCTTCGTTCTTTCCATATAATGCATTTTCAACATGGAACTCGTTGAACATAAAATTAAAAGCCGAAATTTTATTATGTAATTATGACAAGTGTTATAACCATAATCAACATGTAGCGAGAATATTTCAGCAATATGTCGAAGGATAAATGAAAAAAAAAAGTATCCTATGTTTGTAAAATATCCTTTGTTGGGATGCATTTTTCTTTAATAATAATAATAATGTATATCTATAGATCGTGGTTTGAACCACGGTCTATAGATACTCATGGTCATCGAGCTTCGGCCATTTTCCATTGTTTCGAGAAGCTAAGGAAACAGATCGCGCCAGGTGCCGCATAGATCGCACTATTCCGACCGCAACCAGCGATAGAGATTTTTATTGAAACTGAATACGAAAGTAAAGTTTCTTTCTGCCGAGAGGGTGGCGCTACAGGCGCAGTTGGGCAGATTGTACATGCAGCGCCACTTTTCAATAGAGTTCCCGCCCTACCGGGAGCTAGAAACTTTAGCTTCATTTTAACAATGGAGCTCGATGACCATGAATATCTATAGACCGTGGTTTGAACGCGCGTCCACAGTATTCATCGAGAACTTTGCCTGGTGCTTATCATTTTCTTAGACACGTTTGAATAGCGAAGCGCTCATAGATGGGTCGATCCAGTCTTTATTGTTGTTGACATCATTGGTTGTTTCAACACCTCCTAGAAAGAAAGCCAAACAACTGAAACGTCATGCATTGTTACATCATCATATTTCGACCATTGTTTATCGTATTTCTACCAATAATAAGCCCTAAATTTGGTCAACTTATGATGCTGTAACAATGTATGAAGTTTCAGTTGTTTGGCTTTCTTTCTAGGTGGTGTTGGTTTATTCGAAGCAAACGTGACGTAGGCTTGAAGCAAACGAAGCGACTCGAAAGGCCGCTAAAAAGAATCGGATGGCGTAATTGCTTTATAACAATCTCCGATAAAGTTTCTCGCATGTCTTCGTCAATCTTGTTTTTCCAAAATTTAACGCTAATACTCGAATTTATATATATGTTAGGAAAGAAATGGTCTACTGACATAATGATTAACTTTTAATGATTAATCATAACCTTATTTAATTGTGTTGATTTATTTCTCCTAATTTATCGGCATATCTGCTGGGGTTGAAACACTTTTGTAAAATAAAATCCATGTAATATAAAATCCATTAAAATGAAAATAAAATTTTATAATAAACGATTGCAAAAACTGATTAAACACTTAAAAGAATTATTTGCACTTAATATCAGTGGATATTTTAATAATTTTTCATCGCCAGCCATTTTGTGAAAACGTTGTTTATCTCAGACGTCAGACTTACGTTTTTGACGAAGCAGTCGCCTCTTCTAAGCGCACAATTGCTACCCAATACAACGCACTCTTTGTTTTTAGGAGGTGTTGGCTGTAGTCAAGTCATTCAGTAGAAGAGACAAAAAGCGTCTCTTCCTTAAATACTAAATGGAAAGACAATAATTACATAATGTGATATCAAGCATCAATTTAAGCAAAATGTTCCTTATCGTAAATGTCTGAAACTCTAGAATGTCTAAAATTTAGGATCAAAAAAAAAATCGCGTCGTAACGTCATTTATGACCTTTCTGCACCTGTACCAAGTGAAAACGGCAGTAATTGTTGAGATTAAATGATGTTTCTGGCAGCTTTTTAGCAAACTTCGCGCGATGTTTAGACCCTTTATATTTGAGTTTGAACCTATTTCGTAAGGAACTTTAAGTTTGTCATCATACAAAGGATCACGTTAGGTGCTTATTGTCCTTCCATTTAGTGACACCGTGTGTAGTAGACCAACAAAGAAGTGCACAGACGAGAAGATTGAAAGTCCATTGTATTACCAACATGCGCGCTTCCATCAAATTGTTTTAGTCCTTTTTAATTTATTCGACATTTTTTTTTATATATTTATCAAAACGACGCAAAAGAAGCCGCTATTTGCAAATTTCTGACTGTATATATTGGTATAGGTCATTATTAAAATTACAAAATAAGGATTAAAAAATAAACACTTGCAAAATTCTAAAGATATAAATCATTATTTTCAACTCCTCTAAATTTATTTAAAGCTTATGAAGAGTTTTTAATTTCTTTATCCTTTTTCTTTTTGAAGCGAAGACTATTATCATATGATTTTGCATGTTTTTACACATCTCTAATCTTTATAAACGCAGAGATAATTTTAAGAAAATTTAATCTCAAGAAAAATTTTCAATTTATTTCAATTTTTCCAAAATCATATAATTTATCTTTATTTCAGAACATTCAGTTTCTAAGATTTTTCAAGTAAAGGAAAAAACATTTGGCAGCTAATATGCTCACTTTTTGTATTCTTCAGAAAGGATAAAGGATATGGCAAAAAGCGGATGTTTCTTATTACAGTTCAACAGCTTTACAGCGGTAGCTTTAAAATTTTTTAGAGGAGATGGAGGAAAAAGTTGTATAAAAGAAATTTGCCTTCCGCTTTCATCCAGGAAATGATGGGCGGTGGGAAACCGTCAGCCTGGCAGTGGAGCATGGCCATTTCGCCCCTCACCGCAGAAGAGTTCTTGGGATCGATGACCCATCGGGGGGGAACTTTTAGAAAAGATCGAATAACATTTTTTAATATGTGACCTAAGCTTGTTTCTTTTTTTATATATTTTCTCAAGAATGAAAATAAGCCTAAATCCAAACTAAAAATATATAATACGAAAGAGATAATTTTATATTAATTAATATGGTTTTTATTTTGACAATGTGAATTTTTAGTTTAGATATTAGTTCACATTTTACAATGCCGATGGACAATAATGAAAAACGACTATGAAAATATTATGAATAAAAGTTTTTATTATTGCTTTTAGCAAATTAATTATAAACGAACCTTTTTTAATTACCGTTAAAAATGATGGAGTGTTTCAATTTAGAAAATACGTATTTATAATTTATTAAAAGCGTAACTGATTTAACAATATTACCTTTAAACGACGTAAAAGCTGATATCTTGTATACAACTATTCAATTATATTGAGACTTAAATATAAATCACTATTTTCTCAGGATATCTATTTTGGAAGTCCTCAAAACCGCATGATAGTTGTAAGATACAAAGCTTCGTTCATGTTGAACAAATAGAGATATCACTCTCCTCCGTCATTTTAAAACAGCATTCCAAGGTTTTTCAAGCAATGTCTGGATAAACTGGATAACGTGGAACCACAAGAGGATCTATAGCAACAATTAACAATTTATCCTCCGTAAATTCTGATTCATAACTAACCATCATGATTTCATGTAATCTTAATTCTTGCCTTTACCTCATTTCCATAATAAACACACACGCAAATTGCACATTGAAAAAGAATATATCACAATCTGAGAGCAATAATTGCCATGGGAAACAAAACATCTGATAAGGCAGAGTATACGAAATGAAGATGATGTTACTATTAACAAAGGTCTAATTGAGGTTGACAGAAACTGTAAAACGGTAGAATGGGATTGCATTGCATTATTTCATAAATGCCACAATCAGATGGCTTTTAATCAGAAGGATTTATCTGAGAGATTCAAAACGAGAGAGAGAAAGCAGATGCTTTTCATGGCTTCGGTCTTTCATGGCACTGATTTGACAAAGGCTAAATCTCCCTAAGCATAAGCCAGACGTCGATGGTTTCCGTAGAAACGTACTTGACGATATACGCCGACTATGAAAGTTTGAACTAAAGATGAAAGTGGGCGCAGGACTTCTTCTATTTGCGGTAAAACAATTAACTATTTAGTCGCGTTGCTATGATCCTCTTCGTAAAGTTTGCCATTACTGGAAAGAATTTTCAACCGATATGCCCTCGTCAAATTTGAATCGCCGTTAAGAGCGAAAATTCCGATTAAATCAATAATTTGATTTTCGCATATTAAATGTTGACATAAAAAGAGAAATAATTGCATTTGGTGTTTCAGTTGTATATCTATTGTTTGTTGTACAAGCGCTTAAGAACGAGCGTTTCTAAAATTGTTTCTGTGTTTCTTATAGCCTACAGAGCGTATTAAATAAAATATAACGGCCAAATATCCTTAAAAAATTGTTAGTGCAGTTGTATAACAACTAGCATGTGCCGAATTTCATGGTATTGTTAAAAGTGATGTTCGACGCCAATTAACGGGTCACATGATTTTTATCTCAAAAACCAAAAGAGATAGAGTAAAAATGTCAATGAGAAACTTCTAGAACTTGGTCGAATTAGTCTGAAAATCATCACTGCAGGATATCTGGCTAATATTTGAGAAAATTTGAGACAAACATTTTGCGAAAGTCTAAATTTCAAGACTTTCATGAACTTGAAATACTGCAAAGCCTAGTACAAATAAAAAGTTTCAACGAGAAGTCAAATCACAGAAAATGTTCAAATTGATGTCCATCGGATGCAATGCATAAGAAGTCGTTTATGGAAATTAGCACACATATCCATCATACTATCAGCTCTGGCAGCAGCACAGGCATCCTAGTTTGAAGGTCAGTGACATTTGAATGTGGAGAGGCATAAATAATTTCCCCATAATTTCAGAAAACCCCATAAATAAAAATCAAAAGGAGTTAAGTCTGGTGATGTTGGAGGCCTCTTTATTAGTCCGAACTGTCCAATCCATTTGTTCCCTAAAGTTGCTGTCAGTAGATCAGATGCTGCTCGCACCTTGTGAGCTGGTGCACCGTCTTGCTGAAACCATGCACTTCTCCATTCTGCTAATGGTAGATCGTGTGCCCATTAAGAAACTTCATTTGTTAGTAGCGTAACATAACGAATGCCATTTAGAATTTGATGGAAAAGCACTGGTCCAATAATGCTGCCATTCCAAATTTCACATAAAATATTTTTTTATTTTTTTTTAATTTTAAAAAGTACCGGGTGTGCAAGAAATAACGTGAGGTGTTCAGAGCTCGCTAGGGGGAATTCGATTAGGCCAAATGCAGTACATTTTGATGTATATACTTAGTGGTACATGCAGTTTCGATTTCTGCAAAAAAAAAAAAAAAAAATAGTACCAAAAGTCGCCATAGGGGGCGCTTATTTCAAGAAAACAATGAATACCTAATTGTCAAATGAACAAATACCGTACAA
Organism: Rhysida immarginata; assembly: GCA_023313115.1. Classification (NCBI taxonomy): domain Eukaryota; kingdom Metazoa; phylum Arthropoda; class Chilopoda; order Scolopendromorpha; family Scolopendridae; genus Rhysida; species Rhysida immarginata. The sequence continues at coordinate 1,753,522 of JAHWFO010026271.1, forward strand.
ACCAACTTTAGTAACAACAATAAACAATGTTTTATTTTTAATTACAAATGTGTTTCAATATGACCACCAGTGTGCCGTTCCAATAGCTGCATGCGGTACACGACATTTTCTACCGCAGCTCGCAGCATATCTGCATTAATTAGTCTGATATGTAACCTTATTTGATCCTTTAAGGTTGAGAGGTCAGGAACATGTGCTTGATACACAAGGCTTTTCAAATATCCCCATAACCAAAAATCACAACGGTTGAGATCAGGCGACCTGGGTGGCCATACCATGGGAAATGCGCGACTAATTATTCTGTTGTCTGAAAAACGTTCTCGCAAGATCTGCTGCACCTGACATCCGATGTGCGGTGACGCACCATCCTGCATAAAAATGGTAGAATCCAGACAACCCTTTTCCTGCAATCGTGGTATCACAAAATTCTCAAGCATATCGGCA
>JAHWFO010026271.1:1758965-1778837 GCA_023313115.1 Rhysida immarginata
TTGGTTTAACGTGTAACTTACACCTTAGCCTTTGTTTTACGATTCATTTGTCATTTGTAGTCGAAATTCTGACGCTTACAGCGCCATCTGTTGCTAAAATTTGGACCTACTTTTTTTGATTATGCCATAAGCTTTCTCCCTTCTTCAATAACATTCCGTTCGAATTGGACGTCATTCTACTAAGTGGTTCTTTTTTATAGCGTTTTGAAACTTAAACTTTAATTATAATCACCCTGTACTTTTTATAAAAAAGTGTCCCAGACAATACAGGCGTATTCCAAGATAGGACGAACCAGGGAACAATAAAGAATCTTCAAAGTCAGTAATTCATTAAAAAAGGTAGGATGTCTTCTTATAAAGCGTAAAGATCTATTCGATTTCCGTACAATGTAATCTACATGAGCACTAAAGGTTAATTTCATATCAAAAACTACACCAAGATCCTTGATCTGATCCAGTTTCTCAATGGTTTTAGTACCATTTTTATAACTATAATTTATTGACTGTTTCGTATTAAAAAACGACAAGGATTTACATTTATCTATATTAAGGGTCATACCATTATTATCGCACCACTTAGATAAACTATCAAGTGATGTTTGCAATGCATAACAGTCCTCAAGGCTTTATACATTTCTATACAATTTGATGTCATCGACAAAAAGTAAAAGATGAGTTTCATCATCTAACCCCATTCCGATATCGTTGATAAATATCGAAATAAAAGAGGTCTCAAGTGAGAGCCTTGTGGGACTCCACTTGTAGCAATAATTAGAGGAGCGATAGTATCCCTTATTTTAACATAAAGCCTTCTTGAAGTAATATAATCTTTAATCCAAGACAAAATGAGATTGCGTGCTCCCAATAACTCCAATTTTCCACATAACAGGGAATGATTAACTCTATCGAAGATTTTAGACATATCTAAATATTTTGAATCAGTCTGCTGATGCTGATCAAACTGCTTATGAAGGAATTTAAGATATGAAATCAAATTTGTAGTAGTCGTTCTCCCATTCATAAAGCCATGTTGTTGTGGAATAATAATTTCCGCAAATTGATGTTCCAATTTTGACAATGGACCGTTGACGTTGGTGGGAAGCCTCTTTTATAATAGGGAGATCACTATCTGACTAATGATCTCGGTTATATCTGTTAACAACCCCATCCCTCATGAATTTTGCCTCATCCGTCCATGAGCATTATCTTCTAATGGATTCAAAACAAAATTCCAAAAATCAGTCCGGAGCAAATAATCTTCTGGTCCTTCTAATGCTTGAACAGGTGTTAAATGGATGAAATTTATTCTTATGAAGAATCGCCATACAGTGATGATAGATAATCCACACTGTAATACAGCATCACGGATGAAATATGTTATGACATTGGCATCTGCTACCCCTCTATTGCGAGGCACATTAATTTTTGTTGTTCTTAATCTTGTGATTGCTCTACGAATGATATTTTGAGCGGCTCTTCTTGCATTTGGAAACTAGCATTAAAGGTTCCTGCAGTTGGGCGAAATTTTCTGTGACTTTCACCATAAATTATCACCATTTCAGTTAATTGTTTTGTTGTAAATGAAGGCATTTTAGTACTTAATTGTTTCCTCCAAAAGGAGACACATGGTATGTACATTGAATATAAATTAGAATATGAAATTATTTTGTCAGACAACTCCTATTCCGGAATTGGAATATTCCAGAATTAGAATAATATCAAGTACTGTTGCATTTTCTTAAAATTCGTAAAGTACGTTTATAAAAATAAGGTCAATTCATTTTTAATTACTTTATGAACTTTGTGGATAACAATACATAAAGTCTTGAAATTTAGACTTTCATAAAACGTTTGTTTCAAATTTTCTCATACATTAGCCAGATAAAGCTATTCTTAAATGATAATTTTCAAAATCATGCTCTATAAGTTTCTCATTGTTATTTTTACTCTATTGGTTTCCGATATAAAATATCATGTGACCCCTTAACTGGTGTCGAACATCAATTTTAACAATACCATGAAATTCGGCACGCGCCAGTTGCTATACAACTGTACTAACAGTTTTTTGATACACTTTATTTAAACACCCTGCATATAAAAGAAAGCCCATACAATTTTGAGAAAGTCGGATAAATTATAAATTATTGCTTATGAGAATAGTTAGAAAATAACGTTTTTAACTCGTTTATTTTTTTTAATATGTTATTTTCGACATACGGCCGGTTGCAACAAGGTCAGCTAAAACTAAAGGCTGATTCCCACTGGACGGCAAGCAAGATAAAATCAGCCGGTACCGGTGGAGTTACTATGGAATCGTAGCTCAAGGGCAACCGGTTTTTCCGTCTTGTGCCAGTGCTGAACTTTCTAGCCGTCTCTACCGTGCCGTTGATGAAACCAGCCAATCACAGCAGAGCACATGAAACAAGAATGCTGGGATTGCTTTGGCCATGATCACGCTTCTTAGTGCAAATTAAAATGACTGCAATCAACAACGAGTTGCTTATTGAAGAAGTTAGAAAGTATCCTTGGATATTTAAAATAAATTAAAGTCCTATCGAGATGCAAAAATGAAAAACGATAGTTGGAAGGCTATAGGTGATCTGAGAAGTTATGAGAGCTGTTATTCTATTGGTTTTTCGACTGCGAAGTATAAACACTCCTAATTGGTTGAATGTTTAACTTTAACCGTTCTGTGAGAATGGTCATACTTTGTTGCCGTGAACGGTCATAACGGTTGCTTGGAATACCGGCTGATTTTTACCGTCCTTAGCGTCTAATGGGAATCAGCCTTAACTCTTCGTTAAAGCCCCGTATAAACTTTTTTGCGTTGCACCAAGAGAGATTAGGGCTTAACCAGACGTTAAGTGTCAGTTTAACTTAAACGCTCGATGACCACGGTTTAGCTTCATGGTTAGCGAAGCAAAATGGCATTCCGAAATAGAAATATATTTTAAACTAATTGGATAAACTAATTATCAAACAGATAAACGGATAAACTAATTATACAAATTATTTAGATAAACTAAATGGATAAGCTATTTGGATAAGTTAATTGGAAAGCCATTTGAATAGCTATTTGGATAAGTCATTTGAATAAGTAATTGGATAAGCTATTTGAATAAGTAATTGGATAAGCTATTTGGATAAGCTATTTGGATAAGCTAAATGGATAAGCAATTTGACTAAGCTCTTTGGATAAGCTAATTATCAAACAGCTATTTGGATAAGCTCTTTGGATAAGCTATTTGGATAAGCTCTTTGGATAAGCTATTTGGAGAGCTAATGGGATAAGCTGAATGGATAAGCTAATTAGATAAGATAATTGGATAAGCGGTTTGAATAGAAATTTGACTAAGCTCTTTGGATAAGCTAATTATCAAACAGCTATTTGGATAAGCTCTTTGGATAGCTAATGGATAAGCTCTTTAGATAATCTGAATGGATATGCTAAAATGGATAAGCTAATTGAATAAGCTAAATGGATAAGCGATTGGAATAGCAATTTGACTAAGCTTATTGGATAAGCTCTTTGGACAGTTAATGGGATAAGCTAAATGCATAAGGATATTGGATAAGCTAAATGGATAAGCGATTTGAATAGCAATTTGGATATGCTAATTATCAAACAGCTAAATTGATACTCTATTTGGATAATTTAGTTATCAAACAGCTCATTAAAAACAGCTCATGTTGACCGAAAGTTTAATTGGAGCAAAACGAACCAATCACAGTCCTCTTTACTCATATTACATCCAGTTAGCTAACTAAGACTTAACTAGGGTTGGTGCAACATTTCCCGGTTAAAGGACTTAACCGAACGTTAACTAACCGACAGTTAGGGTCGTTTTATCTGACGTTGTTGCAACCGGCCGATAGACGCATTTTTTGTAGGCGAAATACTACGAATCAAAACAATTTCGATAGAACATAGAATCTGTTCACAGAAGCGCAAGACGTGGGCTTTTTTTAGTACTCTGTTTGGTTCATGTTATCATCTGATCCGAATCATTTGGGACAAGGTGATATTTTTATCTTTAGATACATGTGAAGATGCTAGATCAGGGCTGTTGTATAGAAGTTGAACAATTTCCTACTTTAGGATTCCAAGAGATTTATTGCGTTATGAACTGTGCGGTCAGGCATTATACAGAATATTAGAGTTGTAATTTCTGCTGCCTAGCTGGCAAGTTTGTAATTATTAATCTAGCTAAAATTCGTCTCACTACACGGTAAACCAGCCAGGTCGTCGGTAATTAAATAATGAACCCATGCTTCTCTTATTTTGGACATTCTCGTCGCTTTCTTCTACCAAATTGATTTAGAGTTCGTTTATTTTTTTACCCATAAAGAAAAGTTCAATGCTTTAAAAGTTTAATATCATTCTGAATACAGTACCATTCGGCCATTTTGGAGGCAAAACAAGTCTCGGCACCCATTCTCAGCCTCCTCCCGTCAGCACCGAAAGAGGTGTAAATTGGGGTAGGGCTGTAGGCAAGGGCTAGGTAGCACTTCAAAATGACTCAAATTCCTGGAGTTATGCCGATTGGTGATATGTGCTGAAGTGATGTCAAGCTGCAAGATTGCACGTCTATAATCAACAAGCGTTGGGAAATGGGCCTTCAAAAATTCACTGTAACTGTTGGGCATAGAGGTCACTGTTCATAATGTTCTCATCTGGAACAACTCAAAAGGCCTTAACTCGGAACGGCCCCATTTAACAACTGGTTCCGAAGCTTATCCGGGATGAATCCACTTATTTCCCAGCAGTTTTTTTTTTTTGCGCCTGGGAAGATACACTGTTATTGAGCTTCTCGGCAGTGCCTATTCACTGAAGGGGCCGACTGGCGTTGCTTTGGGAGGACCAAGATCTGCCGATAATCTGCGGGGTGCTTTTCTTTGCTCTTCTACTAGTTCGCGCAGGGATTCTTCTTCGATAACAGATGGCCATCCGATTTGCTTCGAGGCTTGTGTTAGCTTCCTTAAAGTGACTGAGACATTTCTATGCGGTGGGTTCGTTAACAGTTTCTGGATCTTCCACTTCTTGGATTTCTTTTGTCGCTGCCCTTACAATCAAGCTTTCTTTTTTTCCAAAGATAAAGCCAATGGCTCGAACTGCCTGTTTTTCATCAGTAATGAAACAGAAATTAATGTTACTTTGAGATACAAGTTGCCAAATAAAAGCTCCTAAATTACGAACGAATGTTTGACTCAAATTTATGGTTAGAATTATCCTAAACTGTCACTGTCACATAATTTTTATGGAGAGATTTCGATTAATCTTTTAGTTTACAAACCATCGTCTATCATTCCTTTCAAACTATTCTGAAGTAGGGTTATGTCTCATTGGTAAAATAATCTTCTTAATAATCTCCTGCTGCCGAAGATTTAAACGAGTATCTTTGAGCTCGTACTCCATTCGTCTTTCTTTTTTTGTTCTATAAATATCCTGAAAGTGTGAATTATTAAAATACATATGAAGTTTTGAGACAATAACCATAAAATAACTGTTAATGTCAAATCGGGGATTACATAGTGGTGGGCTTTTTAACGTAATTGAGTTTAAGTGATGTCCATTTGTTCATCATGAAAAAAAGCACAAACGTTATTAATACGTATTATGAACATTTGACGCCCTTCAAAGAAAAGTCTATATTAAGAATTTCATAGAATAGAATAATAAAATTTCATGGAACTAATATCTAAACATTACTATTATTAAATTCTACGTACTTAATTAAGCGATTAATGTTTACATTTAGTATATATTATTATTCACTTTAAAGGTTTAGCAAGTATTTAGATTTAAATATTTTAATATATTTTACAAATTAATATTAGAGTTCTAATTTAATTTTATCATTGCTTTTATTTTAATTATTCATATTAAAAATTAATAACTTTTAATAACATTGTTTAAGTTAAACTGATTTTTTTATACTAAATTGGAAAATATTAATATACGATAGTTATCATTCCTCCATGCAAAATATAGTCCATGCCATATATATAAGAGAAAGAATTTGAAATTTTTATTGCTCATGCTCAGAGAAAAGGTGTTTTTAGTGTTGTCTACAAAAGTGTTTTTCTACCAAGTGCACGTTAAGATATTACGAAGAGACATAAATTATGAAGAGAAAAGAGAATCTTTCGTGAGGGGCTAGGAAAAGTGTGTTAGGAGTGTAGAGGCTAATGAAATAGGGTATGGATATTCACTTGTTTATGGATTAAAATGTTTTGCTGGTTTTGATCTGCATCTTTTTTTTTATTAAATTCTAAATTAAAATTTTTTTTATAAAATTATAAATTTAATAGTAAGGTCTCCTAAATGATTCCTTTCAATTTGAATAGCAGATTAAAATAATTAGTTTATTTAAATATCCATTAATTTATACGTTTTGTTGTGTTTATATTTATAGGATCAATAACAATAATTTATGAAACTAACGTGGCACATGGCAGATATTGCATTTTTACCTTGTTTTTTTAATTTTTTTTTAATTTTATTGAAAATTTAAACGATATTATGATATTTATAATTTTATGTTAAAAATTTTAATTATATTAGCTTTTATCAGTTTGGGTTCAATTATCTTTACGAATGTCTTAATTGTAAATTATCAATTTAATTTTCGAAATACCAATTTTTGTTATTTAATTCGTTCATTTTAATTTGAAATAATATTAAATTAAGTTTATTATTAAAATATTTTAGAAACTTAGCATTTTATCACCAGCAAAACACTAATCTGAATCCAAATCGTTATACATACTGCTTTTTGATAGAAAATAACTTTAATCTCATTGAAGGACTGGAGATTGCATAAGATTGCACAAATATTCAAACACAGACTACATTCGTTTTCATTTCTCCCGTCCTTCGCATTTTTGAAAAATTCTATAAATATCTATCGTCGTCCAAGAAACACTGATAATGGTTTCGACCTTATTTCCATCAGCGAAGACATTATGATCAGCCTCCATGCAATGCTTGCAGATAGCGATGATACTGTAGAATATCGCGATTTGCCTCTGCCTAATATCGCACCTACATGAACTATAATGTTGACGATGCATATATCGGTAAACCATCATTCATCGAATTTCAATTAAAGGCAAATTGTGATAGCCAGAAGCCATGATCGTATTATAACCGATTTAGAAGGCTAGAGGGTGTTTATGGCGTGTTGAAATAACCCGAAATCCATGTTTTCCGTTACACATTATCTCCCGTACATAATACAAGGTGAGACCGGAAAGTTCGGTGAAAGGCCGCACATCGCTACAAAGTTGAAGAAATTCCTCGCGCGAAAACAGATTCCAGAACTTTACCATCCTCCGTATTCCCCAGACGTGTCACCGTCGGACTTCATTCCGTTTCCTCTTTTGAAATCAACAATGATAGGACACACATTTGTCGATTTCGGATTTTTACAGGCTGTGACGAGGGAACTTCAAGTAGTACCGAAAGAGGATTTTTCACACGCAATGCAACAGTTGTACAAACGAAGTCAGAAGTGTATTGTGGCCATGAAGTCTTACTTTGAAGGACATTTAAGTATCATCTCTGAAATACCTGTTCCTGCTTGATTTTCCGAGTCATTCACCGAACTTTCCGGTCTCACTTAGAAATTTCATCTTATGCATGACAGATAGCGTTGTTAGTGAGGCTACAATTCAGCATGGAGTGTTATTTGAAGATTTATTCCTCCTAATGTGATCAAATGGCGTTTCATAAAGAGTTTGTAACTCGAGATGTGCCGGTAGACTTGCCAGAAACTGTGGACTATGATTGAACAAACAAACCAGGGGAAAACACAATTCCACAATAATATTTATTAGCACGGATGCGCATTTCGGCGGCCACGCCGCCTTCGTCAGCGTGATAGAGAATGATCAGATCAAAAGCTTGTTCCGATGTAGAAGCAATCGACAATCGAACAGTGAAGTGTACATTTTTCAGATGGGACGAAAGCAGCGCTTTCACAAAGCTCATCGAACCAGAATAAATTCCAAACGAAATACACTGAGGTAGTCAAGAAGCCTAACCAACCCAAGCGGTCTTCCATATTATACAAAAAAGAAAATAAGATTGACGATTGTCAGAAACAAACAATGTAGATTGTCAGATGTAGAAGCAATCGACATGCGACAATCGAACAGTGAAGTGTACATTCGTTAGGATGGGACGAAAGCAGCGCTTTCACAAAGCTCATCTAACCAGAATAAACTCCAAATGAAATACACTGAGATAGTCAAGAAGCCTAACCAACCCAAGCGGTCTTCCATATTATACAAAAAAGAAAATAAGATTGACGATTGTCAGAAACAAAAAAAACAAAAAACAAACGAAATAAAAAAATAAAAAATACAAGGAAAAAATAAGATTATCACATCTTCCAGTAGTCTGGGAAAGAGACGTTGCTAATATCTTCAAAATTGATGTCAAGAACGTGCCTCGGTTTGCGATACTTCGTATGCCAGTTTATATTCATTGAGTTCTCCAGTATCCCTTTCACAAGCTTATTGTCGTGAGTCTTCATCTTCTGTATCATAATCAAAAGGAGATCCTGTATAAACTTAGCGACATGGGCCATGTTTAAATCGAGGTGGATGGATTGGTTTTTCACCGTCCTTCTGTCCAGCTGGGCAATGGTCCTCAGGTAACATTCTGGAATGACTGTAGTTCACTCCATCTGCTTTTACAGATAGTCGCCCACGCAGGCATGCCATAGAGGAGTATGGTCCGGATAATCGATTTGTACAGAAGTAGCTTGTTGTCAATGCTGAGGGCGCTGTTGCGACCCATAAGAGCTATGATACTGTACTTAGCCCTCTTCGCTTTGCTCAGAGCATAGGACATATGCCGGTTCCATGAGAGTCTTGAGTCAATGATAACTCCCAGGTACTTGTAGTTGTCCACCCAGTCCAGTTTCTTATTGAACAGAACAAGAGAATCTGGGGGATGCTTGAGCTTCCTATTGAGGTACAAAGCCTTGCACTTTCCGACGTTAAGGTTCAACTTCCAGATGTAGAAGCAGGTTATCAACGGGTTTATATAGTAAATAATTCTACAAACTAACAAATCAAACAAATAACCAGTTATAAAATGACTAATCAGGTAAATTTTTTATACTGGGCGTGACCATATCTATATGTCATTTGAAGTAGCCAATGGCTGACGTTTTTTTACTCGTCAGGTGTCTTTGTAGTTGTAGCCAATCAGTAACACATAGGGGGCCTCCATCAGTGTTTAACAACTTGGCTTGTTCTTCATTGGCTATCTCAAAGGAGTCCATAAAATTCAGTAGTCTAGGATTATTCGTGCTGTGCAGTATTTGGAAGTCATTCTTGTCAAAGGTGTATCTTAGATCCAAAATGTGGTCAGCGAACCTGAATAACGCGAATATGCCATTTCTAACACTAGCCAAACGTTCACTAATTCGAGTTTTGATGTCTCTTCGCCTCTGGTCATAGTAGACCTTTTCACACGATCCGCATGCTAATTTGTAGATTCCAGGTCGATCTTCAGCGTTTATCATGTTCTTTGGGCCACCTACAAGTCTTTTAACGGTATTTACACTTTTATGCGTTATTGTAAGTCCGTATTCTTTGGCGATCCTGTTTTAAACCTCTATTTAGTTGAGTATTATACGGATGAATCATGTACTTGGCTGGTTCTCTTCCCTTTTGTAGTATGGTAATATTCTCGATGTCCTGTTGTTGTTTACCTCGTCTGGATAACTTATCCACGATTCCGTCTCTATAGCCATTTATTTGGGCAATTTCTATGATTATTGCAATGTTTTTCTTCCGGCTTTCATCAGTTAAAGGTATTCTATGGGCTCTCCTAACCATAGATAGCAATGATACCAGTTTTTGGGGCTGGCAGTGGTTAGAGTCTTCTTTGATGAAATTAGGGGTGAAATTTCTTTCGGTATATTTCGAAGAACAGTTTGTCTTCGTTTTTTGTCAACATAATGTCCAGAAACGGCAATCTATTATTACACTCCTTTTCTTTGGAGAAATTGATGTTTGGACAAAGATTATTAAGCTCATTAATGAAGGTTTCTACTTCCTGCTCTTTTGTGTTGAATATCGCGAATACATCGTCGACGTACCTATGCCATACCCGTGGAAAATATCTGAACTCATTTAAGGCTTGATTTTCAAGCTTTCTAACGTACAAATTGGCTATAAACGGACTAATACTAATTCCCATGGGGGTACCATTAGTAATTCTATACCATTTGTTGTTAAAGATGAATACATTATTGTAAACTGTAAATTTGATGATAGACATGATTTCACCGACCATGGCAAGCGGATAATCGTTTTGATGTAATGTATCCTCTAATACTACAAAGGCCTCCTTGAGAGTAAAACTTGGGTACAAGCATTCTATATCAAATGTTAGAATATCATTTGATACTTGGATTCCGGTAAGTTTTTGGCATAATTCATTGCTGTTCTTAATGTTGAAGTCATGTCCTACAAGGTTTAAGTTAACGGGGAAGGTTTGGAGCACAAATTTGGCTAGTAAGTGATTGGATGAGTTAATTTTGTCTACAATAGGACTCCATTTATTAACTTCCTTGTGAGTTTTCGGAAGGCAATAAATGCGGGGTAAGACTGGATTTTTGGGTAACAATCTATATAAACCAATGTCTTTAAATATGATTTTACATTGTTTAATGCAATCATTTGTTTTAGTAATTAGATTATTTAAGGGGCTCTTAGACAATTCACTATAGGGGCCTTATTCCAGTAATTTTTAACACTGCTTAAGTAGCCTATTTTATCTACTAATACTATGAGGTTTGACTTATCTTTGAGGTAGTACACCACCTTCTCTTTTAATTGTTCGATTACTTTTTGAACATTACTTGTTTTTTGGGGAACCTTGTAGTCCTCAACATTTTTTAACAGTTGATTCTGAAATAAGTTTTGGGCCACTTTGTTATTTTGTGGGTTAAGGTTAGGGTGGAATCGCAAGATTGACGAGATTGATAAAAGAATGTCATTTCTAAGATCGTTGATGACAAACTTAAGGCCTTTACTAATAACATTGCTTTCTTCAGGGGTTAGGGTTACACTGGACTTATTAATAACTAACATATCTTTAAAACGTCAGCCATTGGCTACTTCAAATAAGACATAGATATGGTCACTCCTAGTAAAAAAAAAAATTACCTGATTAGTCATTGTATAACTGGTTATTTGCTTCATTTGTTAGTTGTAGATTTCTTTATTATATGAACCGGTTATTAACTTGCTTCTACATCAGAACAAGCTTTTGATCTGTTCATCCTGTATCACGCTGACGAAGGCGCCGACGAAATGCGCATCCGTGTTAAAAAATATTCATTGTGAAATTGTGTTTTCCCCTGGTTTGTTTGTTCGAGATGTGCCGATTAAATCAACAACATACCGTTTAGTTCCGTAGTGGAATAATTGTTTGATTATAAGATCATCCCATATGGAATATGTCCACAAAGATCTAATGCCACTAAATTTTTATTTCTCAGGTCTATATTTCAAAGATCTTGTATACCAAAACAATCCAAAGACCATGAACGAATAAAAGGAAAATTGGTTGTCGACCAGTTCAGGTATTGTGCATGGGAATAAGTTTCCGCTCATTTAAAATGCAAATTAGTCGTTTATTTAAACAAAAAATACAAAATAATTTTGGAAGCGATAACTTTCTCTCATCTTTCAGGTAGTAGACGGATTCTTCGAAAAAAAGTATTCAGGTTCTTTTGACTTTATGGATTCATTAAGCAATTTTTCGATATCTTCATTAATCGAAATAAGTTGAAATCCGAAGGAATTATATCTGTTGAATATGGAGGGTAAGGCAAGATTTCCCAATTAAATCTGTCCAAGTGTTTTATGGACTGGTTTTGCATTGTGTTTTCGTATAGCAACGTGGGGCCTAGCGTTGTCGTTGCCGTGTTGTGCCTATATCCCATTCCCAGTGATAACATAACTTTCGAACCGTGGATATTCCGTTTTGGAGTGACCTGGTTCACGTCATAATCATCACGTCATAATCGTTGGGGTAAATGTTGCCATTTTCGAAGCAAAAAAAATGATGTGTACGCTTCAAACGAAGGTCTACTATCGCAATTCAAAGCTCACAAATACACTTTGCTGAAATCCATCGAAATACGCCTGCGAGAACCTTTTAAAATGGAGAGGCACGTTCGGCGGAGGCGGAATGCTAAATTTATGAATAAAGCTGACGATTTCATGTTGGGACTACTTTCATGTAAGCTGTCTATATAATTACCTACATTCATTTTTTCTTCACATCCTTAAATAACTGAACCCATTTTCTTAGAATATTTGTGCATGAACTGCATTTCTTATTGTGCATGAACACTATTATCGTAATGAATTTAATTGCACTCAGTGTACAACAATTGAAATAAACTAATTGTAATTCATTATTTTCTATCACATCATTTTGTAGGAAGCAATTTAAAAAGCAGTATTTATAAATTTGAATTCTTACGTTTAGAAGAGGATTAACATAAGGAATTAAAGGATCGTGTTTAGCATTTCAGGTCAAGCAAGAAACATTATTACAGTGAGGTGCAAATGTGGTCATTGCTAATCTCTGAGGGTGTTACAGCAATTGTATTCAACTGCTGAAAGGTAAGGAAAACAGTGAATAAAGAAAATGAACGATTGAGGACGGCGACTTTGTGCTGGGATTACTTTTAAACAAAATGGTCTCGGCAGTTTCTTGGCTTTATTCAATTACCGTTAACCAGGAGTTGGGTAGTGTAGGTGGCAGAGCCAGCAGCATTGTGGGCCCTGCATGTATAGTTTCCGCTGTGATGGGGTAGAACAGGGTCAATGGAGAGTATGCTGGAGTATTCGTCAAAGGCACGGACTGCTATGCCGGGGCTCTGGGAAATAGGACTACCATCTTTCTCCCAGGATATGCTCAAAGGCAGGTCACCACGACTTATAACACAAGAGACCCTAACCAGCATGCCTTCGAACAAATGCTCGTCTTGGAACGAAAACGGAACGATCTTTGGGGGGACTGGAAGAGAGTTCAACGGTGCAAAAGATAGATGTTGGTTGTAGAAATAAATTAGCTAAAGGCTTTTTCGTTTGGAATTCGGGAGGGGAAATAAAAGTTGGTTAAAAAAAGAAAAAAGGTTATATCCGCAAAGCACTAAAGAAATGTATACGTATATGAGAAACAGAGAAAGATGGAAGGAAAGAAAGCAACAAAATAAAACAGGTTGTTGTTTTTTTCTTTAAAGAAATAAAAAGCAAACGAACGCTAACGGGCTTTAAACTATATAAACAAAAAACCCAAACAGAGAGTTCAGGCGGAACTAAAGGAAAAAAATTACCGTAGACGGTTAACTGGGCTGTATAGTTTACCGTGGCGGCGTCGTTGCTCACAACGCAAGTGAAGTTGCCATTGTGTTTGGTTTCGACCTTTTCAATAGTGAGAATGCTGGAATAGTCGTCGATCTCTCGAATGGAGATGCCGTCGAGATCGGACGAGATAGGACGGCCATCTTTCATCCAGAGGATGGTGAGGGGGAGGTCGCCCTGATAAACGACGCACGAAATGCGTGCTAGGACGCCTTCAAACAAATGCTCATCTTGGAAAGAGAACGGTATGATCTTTGGGGCGACTGAAAATGAAAGGCATGGATAACAAAAAAACATGATTTGCAAACACATTAGCTATCCTCGGCAAGAGGTCCTGTTGCAATTGATTAAACGGTTTACTTATTGATTTATTTTTTAGAGGTTATAATCATTTAGATGTCGGTATGAAGGCGTCCAAGATAGAAAGTCCATGAATTTAGGAGGATCGAGAAGGTCGAGGAGGAAAATAGAAGAATTAGGGGAGATTATTATTAAAAACCCTCTTTCCTAGCACTTTGAATTTAAAATAAATTTTATTTAAATATTTTTATTCATTTTTTGAATAATTTTCGCTCCAAACATAAAAGCATTGGCAACAATTCACAAAAATTCCTTACTACATACGAAAATGTGAGATTTTATAAACTTCGGAAATTTCGAATATTCTCATAGTCTTTGACTGGATATGAATATTTTGATTGGAAAAGGGATTATTAAAGTTCATGACCATTTGGATCAAAGGACGATATGGAAGGGAGTATTTTGCATTGAAAATTTAAAAATTTTTTTTATATAATTTCTTCTTACTTTATCTGCAGAAAAACAATATGAAATTAATTAGGCAATTTAAATTGGGTTATAAATTTATCAAACTTATATATTAATTCATCTAATCTAATTTTTTTAAACTTATATTTATTACAAAATAATTTAATTCTTTAATGTTTCTTGAAAATTTAATACTGTAATTAGATATATTTAAAAATTAGGTTTAGACTATGATGAAGATTTTTCAAATTAAAAAATAATTTATTTTATTTTTAGCAAGTTTTCTGCAATCTACACTCTATCATATTTAAAACTAACTAGTATCTACCTAAAGCCACTAGAAAGCATCTAGCTCTAAGCTTTATTATTATGTATCTAAAAAAGTATGAAATTTAAAACTCAATCTACGACAAGTTTAGAGTACTTAATAAATCCATAATATGGAAAAAGGAATGGAAAAGGTGATGCCTAGTTTATATTTATTATTATTATTATTAATTACCAATATGGCGATTACTACGTTTCATTACAATCAGCAGGCAAGAGAAGGAGTTATCAGCTGTGATTTACCATGCACTAAGAGTTGTGCCGTGTATTCCACGGTGGCGGCTGCATTGCTGGCCACGCATGTGTAGTTACCAGTGTGTTCTGAGCTTACGATTTCAATAGTAAGCGAGTTGGCGTGCTGATCGTAATTTCGCGTGAGGACGCCGAGAGACGACGGGAGTTCCCGACCGTCTTTCAACCATCGGAATGCCATGGGGAGATCACCCTGGCTCACGGCGCAGGTCACATGGGCCCGCATGCCCTTGTAGAACTGATCGTCTAGGAATGCGAAGGGGATTATCTTTGGCGGAACTGGAAGGAGAACAACGGGGAAAAGTTGGTGGGGAGGTTTAGGGGAGTCAGGAGATTTTGATAAGAGGACGAAAACAAAAGAGGAAAAGAAAAAGAGGAAGGAGGGAGGGAGAAAAAAAGAAAAACAATAGGTTGGTTTCTTTGGCGTTATAGAGAACAATGCACATTTACCATTGACAAAGAGCGCTGCGGTGTGAGTCGCGGACGCAGCATCGTTGGTCGCCACGCACGTGTAGTTACCATTATGTCGCGGAGCCACGCTGCTGATCGCCAGAATGCTCGACACGTCGTCGAGTTCGCGCACGTTGACTCCCAGCTCCTTCGGTATGGGTCGTTCGTCCTTCAGCCAGCGGATGGTGAGCGGCAGGTCGCCTTCGCTTACTACGCACTGCAGTCTCGCTCGCATGCCTTCGCGCAAAAGCTCTTCTTGGAACGAAAATGGCGTGATCTTTGGTGGCACTGAAATGCGCAAGAGAGCGAGATTGTTTGGTTATTATTAGAAAAAACATCAAAGACAAGGAACACGGTCAGTTACTGGAACAGTGACAAATGGAAAGGAACAGCCTATTAATTTCTCATATCAGATTATTGCATAATCGTTGATTGTGATATATTTTATGAAATTAATATAAATTTTGTATATGATGCCAATGGAAATATCATTCAAGAAATCTTACATTAAATATAGCATCATATATTAATGACTAAAATTGAGTGCCCTTGAACTGATTTTGTTTTCTTTTTTGAACGCATTCCTGTGCCATCATTCAGTTTTAAAAACTTAAAACTCTGCCCTGTGGTATATAAATTAACCTATTTGTCTCCTTAATTTCCATTCTTATTACATCATCAGCAGGACGTCATTCAGTTTTTAATTTCATTTTCTGTATATTAATTTAAACTATTACTAACAGATTTATTCCCTCTATGTTCATCAACGTAATTTCATATAATATTACATCTATTCCCCATTGTAATTAACCAAGCAGATGATTGATCCAATAAGACAGCAAGGACAGCTAAGTCAGCTAACGGAACTGAAAGCGTTAACTCTTTATGACGACCCTCAAAGACTTTTCATGAGTAGTCCGAGTTCTATGCTGATTCATGCCGATGGAGATAAACTCTTCAATTATAAATTCATTATGCCACCCATTACCGAAAATTTGATGGTAAACATAAGGTTCTTTACGGTTTTTAAAAATTACACGTTCATATTTTCTGAATGTCTTAGAGAGTTGTAGAGTAACGAGATCTGATCTAGCAAATACATAAAAATGTTGGTCAGGTCTCAAAGACCCGTATTACATCAGTACAATGTTCGCTTTATGTAACTGGAATGATTTCATTTCTTTAAATTTAAGTTTTGATATGCCGAAGCGGAGATGAAGACATACCTATATAGAGTGTCCCGGCAGGAAAGGTCAATATTTCGTCTAGGGATAGAATGAATTATTGCAAGTCAAAAAGTTGATGTAAACATGCAATGTTTTATTAATAGTTACCGAGATAAAGCTGTAGATAAATATTGAATAATTTAACTATGGAGCTACATATTGATTTTATTATTCACTGTAATGTATTGTTGCATGATTTGTGTAAATGTAAAAAGTTCATTAAATTGAGTTTGTGATCTGTATTGCTATTTGACAAATTTGAGCAATGTCGCACTCTGCGTGGTACGTTATATACTTATTATTTAAAATAAAATAAAAAAAAATAATGTCGAATATGCAGATATGATTTATGTTTATGGTTTTTGTGATGGCAGTTAGTTGGCCTCCAAGACTACCCAACCTAACAATCTTGGATTTCGCGTGTAGGATTGATAACAGTTTTAAGTTTATAAAATACTAATCAATACACAAAATGAGCTTATTGCACGTATAAAAGGTGCTATGGGCCAATTAAGAGAATGTGAGGATGTCGGTAGCTCTTAGTTGGCTGGGCAGTCCAATTTGGCATTTATCTCAGGAAGAATCAATGCTATTCAGTATCATCAGATGTTAGAAGTTCGTCTACTGCCATTTGCAGAGAAAGTCGGAGGACCTTTATTTGAGTTCCAATAAGACAATTCCACAAATTACAACGCAAAGTTGACTTTTGAGTGGTTCCTCGACAGCGGGGTATAAGTAATGAAATGGCCTCTCATGTAACTGATCTTAACCCATATCGTTATCGTTATCTGGTACAGAGGGTAGATTATCGCGGAGCGGTAATCTGTGGCACTTACTCCTTCGAGGGAGTTTTGCGCCATCCCTATATCTTAACGAAGCACGGGGGGAGATGGAAATTCGTGCTTATCTTAATTTCCGATCCTTAACCTATCGGTTAGAAAATGTCTGGAAACCTATAGAAAATGTCTGGAGTTGTTAGCAAGAGCTGTTCATGCAAATAGACGGCAATTATATAATTAGAGAATTAAGGGTGCAAATCAGAAAAAGCTGGGAAAATATCTGCCTAAACTATTTATGGTATTCTAAATCAATACTACATTGGATATTAAACAATGATTCAGAAAAATGGTGGATTTATTGTACGAGGCCTATCCGGATTGAGGCTTCAAAAAATACGGTTCGACCTCACATAAATGTTTAGTCACCTTCAAAATTAGCACCGTCTGCAGTAACGAATTTAGCCCAGCGTTGCTGCCAATGCTAGAAACAAATATGGAATACCTCCTTTGGGATGGCCAAAAGCACCGCCGTCGCACGATTTCATCTTTCTCACAGTGCTCCGTCTTTTGAGCGCTTTCTTGATCTTCAGCAATTTTTCTCACAGTGAGTCGACAATTTGATCGCACGATTTGACGAACCTGTTCAATTTCTTGACGTTGAAGGCCGACCAGGCCGCGGATCACTTTGTGCCGATTCTCTACCATCCTTAAACCATTCGAAAATCTGTGTGCGGCTCATAACATCATTGCCGAATGCTTGTTTTAGCAATTTATAACACTTCGTTGCGGTTTTACCGATTTAAAAAAAATAAATTTGATGCAATGTCGTTGCTCAATGTTTTCTGTCATTTTCACCATGCGACAAGAAAAGAAAAACGTTCTGCTTTAGCGTGTTACAACAATTGCATGCGGCACTCTTAACAGCTGCAAATTTCATTAAGTCAACAGTCAAATGTCGTCACACGATCCGGATAGGAAAAAGGTGCAGCGAGTTCTATTTTTTTTGTAGCCTCAATCCGAATACTTTTCTATACAATAATGGAGATGGCTTTATAATTTCTGCCATACCTTCTAACCTTACTTGTGATTGGTTTCATTCGATTTCATAGGTCTGGAACTAATCTCTATTTCTCCTTAGGTACAACATTATTACAAGGTTTTTATATGTACTCTTTGGGAACGTATTCATTGTGTAAAAACAGAATTGGGTGTACTAACATTGTCAGTGACGAAACTGGTGTAAACAAAGTGCAAATTTCCTTACCCTATTTTGTTAAAAATTTGCAAGGACCTATTTTGAAAAAAAACTATATACAAGGATAAATTTCATTTCGCCACAAAAATTGTCCAATAGGTCAAATATATACCTACTTCCACTTTTTTTTTCTCTTATCTAAATAGACTCATTTCATACTGAATGCGATTATGCCAAAACATTGCCATTCAAACAGTATGCTATCGTCTGGGGAATAAAGCATGTTAAGGTTTAATATTTTGTATAGCTTAGTTTGGAACCTTCAACAACTTTTCTACAAAATTTCGTGAAAATCGGAGATTTTCGATTGCGCTTGATATGGAAATATTCAAAAATAATTTAAGAAATAGAAGTCCGGTACAGAAAAAGTTTGGACTGAAATTGTCTTCGTGGCTAGAAAACTCATTTCTTCATATTATACTCATAATACAAGTATCGATCTGATAGGAGAAAGACACATTTATCAAATTTTGTATGAAGGTGACTTTTGTTAGTCTTAATTAATTGTCTTCTCCGTGATTTTTGGCTTTCTTCCCCATTTTATATGAATTGGTCCAATTTCTCCCGTTTTAGACAATGTTATCAATTGATTTGTAGAGTTTCTCTCGAAGAGTTATGACTACGAGTCGTTTTCTAAAGTCGAAATTGGGTTTTTGAAACTGGGAATTTCAATGAATATATCAAAATCAACAATGCGTAGAAATTTTCAAACATTTATGAATAATTAAATAAAACTGCCTTGATTTCTTTCATTACAATTTAATTCGCATCTTTCTGAGCTTAACTTATAATTAAAATAAAGAAGCTAGAATTTGCAATAAAATATTTAGACCTTCAAATATAACGTCGAATTCCTATTTGAAAAATAAATAATAATAAATTTTAACTAGTTTAACTTACTGAAGGCAAAATAGCTCTGTTCCCTTCCAGATAGACAATGTAAAAAAAATACAGTAATGAATGGAAATCAAGAAAGAATTTTATCTATACACATTAGGAAAAAATATATTAAAATATAAATAAATAAATAAATAAATAAATATTGTTTCTTGTTAAAAAATTTTCATAACGCATGAAAATACAAAATTCTATTTACAAATTTTGAATGTGCATTATCTTTCATGCTTTGGATTCATATGAACAATCCGCGCGCCACGAATTGGGGGATGTAAAGGAGATAATTGTTGGCACTGCTTTGCGTTTTTGCTTCAACTCTCATTGGAACGCAAAGTACCTGCCAGTATCGAGTACGACTTTTTATTCCGTTATTAGCTTATACTGATGATGTTTGGAAAACTATTTGGCCATAGCCAGAGAATACCATTTTACATTTTATTAAATTATTGTGTAGTACACAGAACGAAGAATGGGTATTTAACGAGCGATGTCCAATAAGAAGGAATATGTAGAC
>JAHWFO010026271.1:1778847-1792021 GCA_023313115.1 Rhysida immarginata
CATTTCGTCTTGCAACATCCTCTTAGACACTAGCTTGATAGACAAAGCCGCAGGACAAAATCCAGTAACTTTCAACTTTAAAAGGTAGATTTGCTACGTTGCTTCATTTGTCCCGACCAACTTTAAATGATGGATTTTACAAGTGGAAATGCCTAGGAGTTAAATAAGCAGATGCGGGCTGAAAATGCTCACATGACAAATTGGGACCACCGAATCTTGAAATGGAGGATTAATAAAATGCTGGTTCTTTGTTTTACAAAATCGAAGATCGAGCTCTAAATGGTTTCTGAAGTAACGGCATCAACTTTGCTTTCTTCGGATTGCATTCTTCTAATATTCTTTGACAATTTTATTTTACAAAAGCAATGACAACAATAAAGGGAATTCTTCTATTGCATTTACCAAGGCAATTTCTCCATTCATAAAGCGACGTAACGTGCAGGATTGATTTGATGAGATCAGTGTTTTGAAATAATCTGGAATGCTGTTTGCAAGAAGTCATAAGAAGTCATAATTTATGGCTTATTATTGTTAGAAAAACGATTAACAATGCCTTTTTATGATATTGCAACACAATGATTTTTCAGTGCACAGGCTTTCTTTTTAAGAGGTTTTGCCCTAACCCATTGTGAATTGCATTCCTATAACAAAGGTTATGAATACTTTTGAGCGGATATTGTACAATCACATATTTCACGCCTGGTTTTACTTTTCAATTATATTCTTCCTACCTCATAAATAAATATGGAGATGTGAATGAACACTTTGATTTTCACTCAATTGAAATGTTACATGGAATTTAACCACTTTAAATTAATTTATTTATTTCTACTATTGCTACTCTAATATTAGCAATAAGAACCCTTCCCAAAAACAAGTAATAATTAGTATTCTTCCCATGCCAGCTTGTAATAAATGTTATCGAAAGAAAGAAATATCTTGGATATCCGAAGCTGCAAAACACAACCAGCTTATACTGATTCTAAAGCTCCTTTTTATGGCCGTGGTATGTATATTTTCCCAGGAGTTTATTTGATCTCATTCAAATATACGAGTTTGTACGATGCGACTCAATAAAGCTGTCGTACTAAATGAAATGATTAGGTTTGGTTTGTTTGGTATTAACGTCCTTTTCAACTGCTGTGGTCATTTCAGGACGGCGTTATAGGGGCCACAAATTTTGCCTCGCAAGGGTTCTTTAACGTGCAGCCGGCAAACGACTACACGGGACCAACGGCTTTACTTCCCTTCCGAAGGAAGTGCGTGATCTCAGGATTTCCCCCTGAAAAATCCTCGTCGTCCTCGGCCAGGATCGAACCCGCGTACTCGGGCATCAGAGGCGATCACGCCAACCACTGAGCAACCGAGGCCGATAATGAAATGCTTAATATGTTTCCTTCATTGACAAATTTAGTAGATTTAAACCAATATTTTTTGAAAAATTTGATATTTTGTTGTAAATGGAAAAATATAACATTCACATTTCAGTATGTTCAATATTTTCTCAACAAATATTTATTTATTTATTTAAATAACAAAATTAAAAAATATTTCACTTACAATATAAACTGACTTAAAATACCAGACAACATTAATAGTAATATTTTTCACAAAATAAAGCTCTATCACATAAAGACATACATACGTAAATAAAAATTAAAAGCAGGATGAGACTTTAAATATTGTCTAAAAGTTTTAATGCCATGAGAGGGTAGGTTATCAATAATAAAATTTAAGTATTTAAGAAGATTTAAGAATTTAGAAATAAAACCTAATTTAAAGATTTATTAAGATTTTCCTTACATGAACTTTAGTAACGCATTCTTGAAATTGTGCGGGCGCTGTGTATACATTTCATCATTTAAATCAAAACTATTGGGACTTTCGACGTTTATCATGAGGTTTGATAATTCAGTTTATTCTTAATATATTGCGATGAGTTCATCTGTTAGAAATTTAACTCAGTAACAGGATCACAACGCATTTTCGTCGCATCAATTTCTCATTGCGAGTCATTGAAAATCTACGTACCGTTGAGAAATTACAGATAATTGTGCCTGATTAGTCTTCTCAAACGCGTTTATTACACTGAAAATAAATTTTAGCTTTTTATTTGCTTCTTAAAGGAAACTTATTATTTTTGAAATAATTTAATAATTTAATTACGAAAAAGACATTGAAAATGCTGTCTTGGTTGCTGAGATCAATCCGAATTAAAATATCAATATTGAAATATTTTCAATATAAAGTGAAAATAAAATTTAGGAAATTAATAATATATGATAACCAAATGTCATTAGCTCTTACATCTGTAAGTTTTACATTTATATTGTCGCTACTTCTTCATGCAGTGTTGTCCATGTTCCCAGATGGCGGGGAAAATTTACAATGCTAACGCAAAAGTGAGTAATTTAGCAGAATGTACGTTATTCAATAAATAATTGGAAGGCTATTATTGCTGTATGTGTTTTCAACCACAGAAAATAAGAAATTTGAAGAAGAAGATGCATCAAACGCTTTTTCTCTATTCCTTTCAAAACAGTATTAAAATGTCCTCTCGTTATCATTTTGTGGACACAGAGCCGACATAAATGGCTTCCTTAGTCATAACATTATTAGTCGGATATATAGACTCTTAGGGAATGCATGTTTTGAGGAAAAAAGTAAACAAAAATTTTTGGCTATTCTCTAAAGCAGTGTTTCTTAAACTTTTTGATCTCGCAACCCCCTTTCACACTTAAAAATTCCAAAGATCTCCGATCCGTGGGTGTCCTAATATGTTTCATGTTCTAATATGTTTTATCCAAGTGAATACAAATATTTAGTAAATTAAACTTACAAGGGAATCCCTCGAACATGTATGTCACAGATTTCCATCAAATTGAAAAATGTTACTCATCTGAAGCTACTACAGATGCTTGCAAAATAAGAGAGTGCGAAATTGTGTTTCTTTCAAAATAAACCGCGAAAACGAAAAAATTTCAGCATACAAAGCCATACAAGGAGTCCATTGTGAAAGCGGATAGGCTATGTGGGGTTCCCTTGTTAGTAAATTTATAAAAAGATTTATCAAATATTTTAGTCAACCAACAAATTTTCTGTTCCCCCAAGGATTTTTTATGATCTACTTTAATGGCTTATTTTACTTGGCAGCTTTTCTAAAGACTGTCGCTCTTGACTAATTTTATTTAATAAAAATAATAAAATTTTAAAAAATTAATAATAATAAATTGCTAATTTATTTTTAAAAACTTTAAATGCTAATTTTAATTTCATTTAAATTTTAACCACTGCAGTTTAATTATAATGTCATTACTCGATGCATTACGAGTATATCAAAAAATAATGCCACTAGCTACTGGATGAAGTGCGTATGATGTATTGATGCAATAGGATTCAATTATTTTGCAATATTTCCAACCATTAAATTTTCGTAATTCAATTTAATTGATAATAATACAAATTTCATAACGGATGATAAGGAATACTCTAAAATAACAGATATTTTCATGTTCATATCCATATTCAACAATCTGTTGAACCTTATCATCTGAGAAGCATTTCCATTGTTGTCTAGTATTACTGTATTAAACGACTGTAAATGAAGCCTAGAACATACGAATATTTCAATGTTATTTTCAGATTACCGTATGTCACCAACGTAAATTTGTGTAAGAAAATTACATTCCCAATTAGCAGTTACGGATATGTTCGTTATAAAATATTGGCCATTCAAAATGAGGCCGATTTAATTTGGTAAATTGATAACGTACCTCTCATGCACTGACAATAAATATACTCATTACCGTTTAACTGGCGTTTTAGATCATTTTCACTTACTGATAAGAAAAATTTACTTTTGAAGTTGTACAATTCATTTAGCATAGAATTTAAGGTTGTTGAGTTCACCTTACCCATGACAATAACTTCGGTTTCCCCTCTTGCACTCTGACCTTGCTTGTTCTCTACGAGGCATGTATATTTTCCACTATCTGTCGACCTCTGAATCTTCAGAATGACCAATGTTCCGTTTTGTAGAACAGTTTGTCTCAGATTTACAGGTAAAATTAAGCCATCTAAGAAGTAATCACATAATATATTTTTAATGTAAAAATTATCAATGGAAAAACAAGATTTTTTTAATACGGCTAATAAATGGTTATTGGTGAAATGTATTTAACAAGTATTGCCTGCAATTCTTAGGTTATTAAATTTGAAATAAAAAGTAAATCTTTTGACGTTTTTAAGGTTTTCGTGATCAACACTTTTCGTGACATTCACGATTTAAGCGTGACATCCCAGTATCGAAATATAAGACGTATTCTACGTCACAAAGAAAATTGTATTTTTCATTAAGAGGAAGCTCTTCATGCCGTTTATATTCTGTTTGGAGCTTTGAAATGAATGTTTCTGCCATTTCTTCATTTTTTCAATAAAAGAAATTAATTTCTTTAAAAAGGCTTAGCCCATTTTCATAAAAAATGGCCAATGTATAGTTTAAGAACCCCCACTGTCTGAATTTCTAAAAATAAAAAATAAAAAAAATAAAAAAAACCTAACAAAGAATTTGACGCGGGGGGGGGGGCGGGCCTCGGGGGCGGGGATAGTAAATAACTCCAAGAGGGCTCATCACAGCCAAACAAGTCATTTACAAAAAAAATTCGCCTTAATGAGAGGAGTATGTTCATGTCGAGTTTATTGAGTTTGGTTTGCTCGTTTGAACTCTACAGCCATTTTTTAATTTTTAGAAAATAATTAATATCTCGAAAAAGGCTTACCCAATTGACATAAAATATACGCTAAGGCACAATTTAAGGAACCCTTTAAGTAAGCATAATTTTTATTTGGCTCGGCTATTTGCCGTTTCAGAGGAGTTAGCTGCACAAAACTGGTCACATACGTACGTACAGACGGAAAATTTTTTATTCAAAATTTCAATATATCTTTACGAATCATGAATTTATAAGTCGATTTCAGCAAAAAAAAAAAATTGAATTTCTGAAACGAAAACAAAGGCCTTCACTCTTAGAGAGTAGTAGGCCAAAAAGATTCATCTATATTTATAATGTTGAGCACAATAGTCTCCAAGGCAATCAAACGATGAGGAAGGCGACGAATACCATCAGCTTCTCCATTGTCCAATCTGGTGATCTTGCGTCGCACTACTTTGGAGATGTCTACTCGTGTAAGGAAGCGTTGCCACACAATGGAGCTTTCAATTTCGGTATCAAATCGAATTCGCATGGTGACTAATCGAGTGAGTGGGGGGGGTGATCTATTGTGCTCAACAATATTACGGTAGATGGATGGATTTTTTTTCATTTTTACTTTTCTCCTTTGTCTGCAATATTTCTTGCAAAATAGTAGTTGCCATGATTTTGTAAATGGTCCTCTTATATCATCGAATGACAGGGAGTGATCTTTAAAGCTCAACACAAAGAGCAGATATGAAAATAAAAATACAAGAAATTATAATTACAAGAAGTTTGTTTTTTAAATGTGTTTTTTCTTCTTAAATTCATTCACTTCTTTACAAATCTTATTTGATATACAGGGTGATTCAGAAAGGTAGATCGAGAATGAAATACCATGTACAGTTTGTAGAGGGGAACACAATTTTTCCTATAAACATAGGTCCGGTAATGCATCCTTACAGAGATAATGCAACTTGTACGAGGTAGGAATTGATGTGCGTTACCCGGACGGCAATGGTAGGGTCCATGTAAAGTTAGGATCTAAACATGTAAATTGTTCGTGTTCTCTCCTTTAAAAGAGAGGAAACGAAACATGTTACTCCATTGTCGCTTGACTAATGCGGAGCTGGCGGACATGCATCTCGTCTACGGCGAGGCACAGGGTAATGCTACTGAAGCGGAAAGGATTTACCAACAGCGTGTGGAGAAGTCAGTGATTCTCCGGACATCTTCATCTTCACCAGAGTTCGCGAGAATCTCGTCCGTTGACTAAACACCTGCATCGAGGCTCAGGGTCGGCGTTTTGAACACCTACTGTAATGTCATTCCTATCTCGTACAAGTTGCATTATCTCCTGTAAGGATGCATTACCGGACCCATGTTTATAGAAAAAATATTGTTCCCCGCTACAAATTGTACATGGTATAAATTGAAGAACTTGGCCCCCCCCCCCCCCCCGACCAAAAGGTAATGAGTTTTGAATAAATTTCTGTCTATCAAATGTTTCTTGATCAGCATTTGATATTTACCGTCCGGGTAATGCACATCCATTCCTACCTCGTACAAGTTGCATTTAACTCTGTAAGGATGCATTTCCGGACCTATGTTTATAGGAAAAATATTGTTCCCCGATACAAACTGTACATGGTATTTCATTCTTGTCCTACCTTTCTGAATCACCCTGTATACTACATGAAGAAAAGTATCTGGACACCTTTCGAAATAGTAGTTTTGACATAAGCACGTCACACTACATAAGTCCAAAACGTGTTTTTTGCATGTTTTGTCAAATTACTCTAGTGAAGACCAGAAATCCAAAAAATTCAAAAATCCCAAAGGCTCCAGATTTGTGGCACTCTACTGTGACATCTGATTCCATAGTAGCCATTGAAAATATGATAAAATGGGGCGTGTCGAAAAAAATGGCCTCAAAGTTCTACGACCGGGCGCGCTCGAAGTATCCAACAAAAGTGAAAACTGGTCGAGATTAGGAAATTCGTGACAAAAATTTTTGTTTGGTCATCTAACGAATTTCAGATAAAAATAAATGGCGACCGTTATTTGCGAAAGTTCTGTCTTTTATTATAGTTGAATTAGTTATACGCTGTCATTGTGGGTTTTCTGGGGAAAAAAAGCTCTCGAAATCGTTGCCACTAATATCGATACAGCTAACAGGATCCTGAACAATCGTTTCTATATTTGAGTGACAAACTTAGAAATATACATTCAATTTGGATAGTTCGCAAAATTTCAAACAGATACTTACTTACTTACTTACTTACTTACTTTTCAAACCCGCTTATCCGTTAGGGTTGCGGGGGCAGCAGCCCTATGGAGGATCTCCAGCGATCGCGATCTTCCGCCATCAGGCGCATGTCCTCCCTGGTAATATCCAAGCGACTCGAACCCAGATTCTCCATGTAGTCTACCCACCTGGTTCTAGGCCGACCCCTTGGTCTCTTACCCACCGGCTAGGAAAATAACAACTGCCTAGGAAGACCAGTTTGCGGCATCCGTATCACGTTGCCATACCAGCGCAACTGATATCTCTCAATGCGGAGAAGTAGCGGCTCAACACCTAAAGACTCCCTTATTGTGTTACTGTGCACTCTATCTAGTAGGGTAACACCTTCCACACCTCTCAGAAATCTCATTTCGGCCGCTTGTACCCGCGATCGCACTCTTTCGGTCATTACCCAAGCCTCATGACCATAGGTGAGAATGGGGACAAAGATAGATTTGAAAACGGAGAGCTTGGCTTTGTTACCCAGCTCGCGTTTTGTTACCACGGATCGCCACAGTTCACGTCTGACACAGCTTGCTGCACCGATCAAAGCATCCAATCCTTTCTCCTGCCGTCCATCACTCGTGAATGCAATCCCTAGATACTTGAATTTCTCCACCTGTCTCAATGAGGCTTCCCTAACATGTAGAGCGCACTGAGCAGCCTGTCTTGAAAGGACCAGAACCTCGGTTTTAGCCACACTGATCTTCATACCAGCTTCTTCACATTTGGCTGCAAACCGGTCTAGTGCATACTGAAGGTCCGTGCGAGAAGACCCAAGGAAGACAAGGTCGTCAGCAAAGAGCAACCTCTCCACCAGACAGTTGCCCACACAAACAAGCTCATCGCCTCGGCTGCCCCTGTCTATCCAGTCCATAAAGATAATGAACAAGAGGGGCGACTGTACGCACCCTTGGCGGAGTCCAACACCCACGGTGAACGGTCTTGACTTAATGCCATTTATCCGGACACACATCTCAGAGCTTTCGTACAGAGACATGATACCAAAGGCGTGCTTGACAAAATCCATGATTGCTTCCTGCCTGGTGCGTCTCGACACTTATACTCCTTCCGGAACTTTCTTTGCACGGTTACAGGTGATTTTGTCTCGAAATACCATTCGACAACCTTGCATTTCTGCTCCATACTCTTCAAACAGATTTTGGTTTAATATTCAAACAGACATTGGTTTAATATTCACGATTTAAATTTAATAAATATGCAAAATCTCAATTCGAATGACTGAAACTGCCATGCTTTCAAACACTTTGGGAGTCCTTGTTTTCGAAAGAGTCACAGAGCCCGGGTTTGTTTGGATGAAAAACGGTCTTTTAAATTACGTGATTTCAAGAATCCCGGAGTTTACTTTTAGATACGCCCATGCATCATAATCTGGTTAAATCGGAATAGACAAGGTGGGGGAGTAGAGAAGCAATCCCTAAATCAAAAACCGATATACAAACACTTGATTAATGATATACAGGGTGATTCAGTCAATTTCTGACCATTTCAGTACTATGATTTATTGACCCATTAATGTTTACAAACGTAGCATTTCAGTATGATATATTAGGCAGTTCGGAGTTTTTATTGCCGTGGAAAAGTCTTGATGATATGCTCAATGTGGCCACCACGAATGTTTTGAACTGCTTGCAGCCGAATGGTGAAGTTGTTCATAACTCTATCCAGGATTTCTGCATCCACAAGGGTGCAGCAGTCGACGATGCTTTGTTGCAGCTGGTCTAGGGTTCTTGGTGCTGTTGTGAACACACTGTCTTTAAGGAACCCCCAGAGATAAAAATCACATGGGTTTAGGTCAGGACTCGTAGGGGGCCAAAGAAAGCCACCCTCGAATCGATCTGGAAACCTGGACAGTCCACAGTTCCCATACCGTTTATTCTGAACGTCCCATTTTCCCAGTCATGGTACACTTTAACTACATCAGCACGAGAAGAGTTCACAAACTGCGCGGTTTCCGAAATACTGCCCGAATTTCTGATTGAGAAAGTCTAGCACTACATTAGTGGTGTGAGGCCTAGCCCCATCCTGGTGAAACCATTGATGTCGAAGCGGTATACGCCTCCTTCGCAGCTCGGGGATGAAGAAGGTTTCCAACACGTTAAGGTAAGCCTGTGACTTTACGGTACCCTCAAAAAAGAACGGACCAATGTTGCTTCTTTTGGAAATCGCGCACCAAGCCATAACCTTTCGTGGATGAAGAGGTGACTTATGGATCTCATGAGGGTCCTGGAACCCCAAAAACGAACGTTGTGTTTATTAACGTCACCTGACAGATTGAAGAAGGCCTCATCTGACACCCACAGGTTGTCCACAATGTCCTGATTGGCTTCCATTTCTGCTCCAAACTCCATCGCAAATTGTTGTCGCTTCTGTCTTCCAGTGTCTGTTAACTCCTGATAAACATGGATCTTATACGGGAACAGGTGTAAATCCTTTCTCAAAATTCGCCACGTCGTGGTATACGACAGCCCTTCTTCAATGGATAGGCGGCGAACGGATTTTTTGGTAGGGGAATCGACCAAGCTTGTGCGAACATATTCGACAACTTCGGCCGTTCGAACACGAGCTTCGCTCCCGCCTTTTTTCTTGCCTTTAACACATCCGATGGCACGAAACTGCTTGACAAAATCCATGATTGCTTGCCTGCCTGGTGCGTCTCGACACTTATACTCCTTCCGGAACTTTCTTTGCACGGTTACAGGTGATTTTGTCTCGAACTACCATTCGACAACCTTGCATTTCTGCTCTGTTGATAAAGCGGGCGCCGTTTTTCAACAATACGATTTTCATGCAGCGCCGTTACAACAATACAAACTCCAACTATTTAGAAATACGATATGGCGCTCATATTCTTTCAATTGTTTATCCCCAATGCACGTCATTCGAGTGAAATGGTCAGAAATTGACTGGATCACCCGGTATTACTTGCATACAAATACTTGAATAAGGGGGGGGGGGCACTTTGGAATATTGGTATTGGATAACTGGTTATTCTACGATGAAGCTAGTATTTGTTGAAATTTGACATGTAATTTTCTCAAACATGTATTTGATTTACCCCTACTTAGCAGCACAAGTGGGTAACCTCCCCGCATACTTCATAAATCCTGGCTATGTCGATGGTTGTTTGGATGATACCATTTAGCTAAAACTACTCATGAAATTATGTACGCATTTACAACGTAAATTAGGTCATTATAAAATGGAAATGTATAGGATTTCGACTGCACAACGACAACCAGGTAAACCACGTCGATAACAGGCAGGAACCGCAGAATGTTGAAGAAGATCGTGAAACAGAATTACATGAAATCGATAGACAGTTCCAATTTGCCTCCGAATGCACAGTTAGAACATGAGAATTCGTCAAGAACTCCGAACTTTGGATATTCATGACCGAGCAACCGCATTTGGGCAGGAAACATGCAACTTTTCCTGGTATTCCTTCTGTTCCGAGCATAAAAGAATAAACAACGAACGATTTAACGAACAAAAATGCCGTGTTGTGTTGCTCCCGGATGTTCAATCAATTGGCAAAAGGCAAATTGATCAGTTTCATCGATTTCCGTGTACCGTTTTATGGTCCGAGTCCATAATAAATTACTGATAAATTGCGGCACTCGGCAGCCAATCTGAATAAAGTCGACTGTTACTTCAAGGGTTCCATAATCACCTGGCCAGCGCACAGGAAAAGATGGCGACGATCAGAGGCTTGCTGAGGATTGAAGCAAGGTGGCTGAAGCAAGCGAACACTAACTACATTTAGCACACAATAGAGCTGCAGTAAATAATTAACAATAATTAATTTCACAGACTTTTAACTTCATAATATGTTTTTCGAATTTTTTTATAGAAAAGGATCACTACGTATTAATTTACACATACAGGGGTTCGATAAAATATTATGAACACCTCTGACCTTAGACGTTTTGTCGCATATCTAGAAATATACTTGACCAATTATCCTGAAACTTCAGGGGTATAAATAGCATGTTACACCTCATATATTTCAATGAAGGTTTTGTCCCGAAGGCAAATAGGGGGCCAGCAACAAACTGAACAAAAAAATAATGTTTGGGGTCACCCTGTAAAAAAAATGCTTGAAATACGTTGTAGCTGTAGCATATGATTAGGAGGCTTCTTTCACTTATCTGTGTTCTTTTACTTATAGCAAATATTCATGGAGATATACAGGTTTCTTTAAAAGCAATCAAAATTTTTTCGTAAGTTTATAACATGAAGGGTTTTCAACCCAATGCAATGCTATTTCAGGAAACTTGACAAACTAATAACATCTATAGTAGAGACAATACCCTGCAATCAAAATTTAAAAGGAGTTCATATATTTAATTGTTTGTATACTATTACAACTCCTACTCTTATATAATTATTTTTGTAGATATTCGACAAAACATCTAAAATCAGAGGTGTTCATATTATTTTGCCCAACCCCCGGTATGTTGCTACTATTTTATTTGAAACAAAGGCATTTAAATAACAAAGCTCAAAAACTTACATTTTATTAGAAGATTGAAACATGTTTTTCTATTTCAGCATATTTCAGCGGGTGTGAATCACACAGATAGAAAGCCTTTGATCGTCGCCATATTTTTTCAGTGCCCTTTGGTTAGTCCAGGGCCTTCTATAATCATCAGGACAGCTGACTGAAAAAAATGGCGAGAAGTGGAGGCCGACTGTTTGTGTGAAATAAGCTGAAATACAATTATTTCACAAATTTGCTTTAATCTTCTAACAAAATCTAAGTGTTATAACTTTTAGTCTGATTTATTGGGGGTGGGATTTCTTTCACACTGGATGGGTGTTTTTCTTGATCGAGTTTCCTGAAATATTTATGAGACGACGACACTCGTGCAATATCCATCTTAACCAGAAACAAAAGAAAGCATGGTGAGTGACAAACCCATTTGACTCGTATTCTCCCCTGACTTCTGAAAACAGAATGAAAGCAGACACCGTTGATTGTTCATTCGGTCTCACGTGATCTCAAGGTCTATTGGGAATGCCCTTAGAATTGGAACTAGATGATAAAACGAGTGAATACCAGAATTTGCTTACTTCTGGTAAGTGATTCTGCACTGTAACACGCTACTTTAGTTTTAACTTGTAACTTTCTGTTATTCTCCATCTACATTTCTGATATATAATCGTTTGATAATAATGCAGGAAGAACATCTAGCAAATAAACAAATTTCAAATAAAAATTGATTATTAAAGCGTAGCTCAAAATTATTTGTTATACAGGGTGTATCAGCTTCGATGGTCATAAAGTACCTAGCGTGATCCTTTGCATGATTACAAACTTAAATTTCCTGATGTAAAATGTTCAAAACTCAAATGTTAAGTATCTAAACATCACGCAAATTTCGCTGAAAACCTGTCGAAAACGTCATTTAATCTCAATACTTGCCGCCGATTTAATCGTAATCGCCCCTTTGAATTTAATGAACTGCTGGTGCGGAAAGTTCATAAATGACGTAACGACGCAATTTAAATTTTGAGTTTTCGACATTTTGCATTAGGAACTTTAAGTTTGTAATCATGCAAAGGATCATGCTAGGTACTTTATGACCATCGCACCTGATACACCCTGTATAATGATTTTACTAGCTATTTGACTAAGTATATGCCAAAAACATATAAGCAAAGCACGAAGACAATGAAAAAGGATACAATCGAAAGCGCAATCACTTAACTCAATACTGAGTTCTAGAAGAAAGATTTCAATTTATGTACAATGTTTACACAAGGAATGAATTCATAAGTTTGTAAAAAAAAAAAAAAAAAAAAAAAAACGTTATTTAACTTCCATTAGGAGTTTTCTCAAATGAGATTAGTTTCGCACTCAACTATTTAGAAATGGAAGTTTCTCTATGCAAAACTAATTGAGTTTGTCAAATGAGGTTCGCGAAGACCGAGTATAAATTCTTATTAACGTCTAATTTTAGAAGAACCAATAATACTGTTCTGCATCAAACTTTTCCCGTTCTTAAAAATGCGATTTCTTAATTTTATTACGCGTACTTAACACGAATCTGAAGCCAAAAAAAATCTATTACCCGCAGTTTTCCGGCAAAACATTTTATTATTCTTTTTCTGAAAATTCAAGCGTATCATTTATTTTTCATTTTCAACCAAATCTTGGATTTCTGAAAGC
>JAHWFO010026271.1:1792121-1802472 GCA_023313115.1 Rhysida immarginata
ATCTTGGATTTCTGAAAGCCATGGATAACGAAGGAAAAGGCTTTGCATACAAAAAACATCAATTTCGTGACGCATAAAGTAAGAGGATATTTTTGTTGGTCCTGAAATCCACATATTCCTTGTAGACTACACCTTTTACTGAAAAACCGAATAGAATAGAAAGAAGGGCTTGGAAAGCATTTGGGGATGTGTGCAAAAGTCTTTAAAAAACAAACGATCTCCCAACTACCGCGGGATTGGGTAAAAGTTGCTGAAAGCGTATTAAGTCTTGGGATACAATATGCCTCTTAAAATCCACTTTCTGCATTCCCACCTGGATTTCTTTACTCAAAACCCTGTCTCATCAGCATGGTGAAAGGTTTCATAAAGATATTTCTGAAATGGAGAGGAGATAGCACAATGGAAAAGGGAATGAGACAATATTACAAACAACTGATGGACGATACTTCGAGAGATTTCCAAAAAGATAAGAAAAGAAAAGAACGACTCAGTTTTTCATTATTTTCTACCGAGTGTCCATCACACGAGTATATTTGTACTCTTAATGAACATATAAATCAGTGTCTGATAAGTTAAAGTAAATAAAATTTTTTTTTTCCAGATCAATTTTAAATAAAACCTTATTTCTCTTAAAACTGGTGGAGAAAAAATAATTTTCTGGCTTAATTTCGTATTAAGCACTGTTAAAAACAAAGTCCAGGTAAAATTTCTAAAAGTAAGATAAATTTTTACTTCTTTTTGCAGAAAAGTGTAGTTAGAGCCTTATTAGAGCAACCGCTACCAGGAAATGGTTTTATGCCAGTGATTTATTCCTTTTAGCCTATAAGAGCGAATTTTATTCGTTGATGAATTGCCAACTATAGCAGTAGCTACACAATCAACCGTTATAACTAATTTTTTCGGTTTAAGGAGATTCAGTTAAAAAATAGCTTCTATATTGATTTCTGAAAGTCTTACAAATAATTCCAGTAACATATTAAGTACTTAAATTATGCTTTGAATGGTAATTTTCAATTAATGTTTTATATTAATGGACTCCATTTTAATGGTACGCTTTTCAAGCACGAGGTATGTTTTAAAAAAGAATGAAATATAGCTGTAAAGACTTTATTATTCAATTACAGAATTTTAATCCAACTTGTTAACAGCTTTTCTATCGTTGATGCAATGCTTGTTGGAATTTACTTTTTGTGATCGCAATTTCCTGACTCTCCTCTATGTTGGGAAACGTGGTCTTTTCTAAGTGGCTAAGTATGGAAAAAGTCTTCTGGAACTAAGTCTGGAGAAGAGAGTGGATTAAGAACAACGAATGTCTGATGGTTTACCAAATAACCGGGCATGAAAAACGGGTTCGACCCAATTGTCTGGCTGAAATGTGATCAGCCGAATTATTTGGAACCTTGAGAAGCGACGTGTAAGCCGGCGTTTTATCGTGGTTCACCATCCCATCCAATTCAGGCTTCTTCCTGATAGAATTCCTGGTATAAATTCAGGACAGACAATCCCAGTTAAAAATACAACATGTTGATCTGTGACCCTTTTTTAATCTGGGAGACTCTCTCTCCCTTCTGCGTCTTGGTTTCAACATCATAGCTAGATTCTGTTAAAAAGTTATAAGACCATCCTTAAAATTTGGATATTTAAAAAGAGAATGAGAATGTTCGTAATTCAAATATACACACATTAACTATATGTCATGAAACCGCAACCGCTGTGAAACAAAATATTTTACTTTCAAAACAAAAATTAAAAATTATCAAATTTCACCTGTTAAGAAATTATAAAACCAGGCTGAAATCTTAAAATAGAATGAACTCTCTTGAATGCCAAAGAGTTTTTAGAATATTATTAGCTACTTCTATACTACTCTTGATTGTAGGGTAAGATGCCTCTGGTAATAAACTATCCAAGGATGAATAAGACAACCATACTTTGACATGGCGCTGGAAAATTAGGAAGGGCCATTGCTGGACACCTTGGACGATCAAAAACAGTCATCCATAATATATTAATTAATAAACCTACCTATAGTGTGAAAAAAGAAAGTAGACGGCGAACATTTCTTTCTCAACGTGATGACAGCCAAGTCAAAGATATGGCTACAAACAAGGAAATGCCCACACGTGAAAATAATCGGCTTTTGAACAACAAAGCAATGCACAGAGATTAGAGCAAAACAAGCTTAAGTGATAACCAAAAACAGGCAGGGCTACAGTGAACTATGGGAATAAATGTCCTGGATATAAAAATGGCATTGTATTGTTTTCTTATCTAATGAAAAACGATTTAATCTTAATGGGCCAGATGGCTACAATAGTTATTGGCATGATCTACGAGGGTCACTATAAAAGTTTTTAGCCGGAACGCTGCACGAATCTCACCAAATTTGTTTTACTTTCTCAAAATACTTCACTCTATCATGTGGTCGTGTGCAAGATTTGAGCATTCCACGTTGCATTGTTTCGCGTGGCACACGTAAAACTCGATCGAATTAAAATACAATCATGTGTTATGATTTTCTATGATTATTCCAAAGGCTTAGAAATTTCGGATTGTTTTGAAACTTTACAACAGATATTGCTTAGCAGAGCTCCGAGTAAAGGCACAGTTTCCTCCTAGTAAGCTGGGGAGATGGTCACTTGAAGACAAATCTCTCAGTGGCTCATCAATGATTTGGTTAGGCTTTGCGTAAAATGGTAAGACAGATCTGGCTACTGTGGATTGTCGAATGAACTCTAAAGTATATGGGGAACTTCTTTACGAAAAACCTTATTCCATTTGGTCCACTTACAGCATCACCGGACAGGATATTGCAACACGATAATGCTTCCTAGCACACTTCTTACTTGATGATACTTTAAAATAGTTTGAAGTTGAGAAATGAAGTATTTATAAGCTAGCCCTCGCGCAATCCGGATTTTAACCCTACTGAGAACTTATGGGGCATTCTGGAAAGATGGGTTACTCAAATAATCCACAGTTTTTCAGTTACAGTGTTTCGTGCCTGGGATAAAATCTCAGCAGATTTTTTAAAAATTTTGGTTACTTCAATGCCCCAGCGATATATTTGAGGTGATTCAAAACCGAAATGGTTCTACTAAATACTAATTTTTTTTGTAAAGTTATAAAAATTTTCAGCCTAATTTTAACAGGCGAAATTTTAAAAATTCTTAATAATTTTTATTTTTAAAATAAAAACTATTTTGTTTCACAGCAGACTTTTTGTTTCATGAAAAATATTTAATATAAGGAAAATTAACATAGATTTCAGTATGTATGATACGGGTAAACCATTTATTAATGCGACGCGTTTCGGTATTGCACAATCCTCACGGGCGAAACAGCTACAATTAAGTAAATGACATTACATCGAATTTTTAGTGATAGAGGCGAGATTGTCCATCAATCAGGTCATTATCATGTTCATAAGTGATGAGAACGACAAGTGGAAACCAAAGGCCGACTTAATAGAGATCGAATAAGACGTCATAAATATTTGGGATCGCTGTTGAGTCCGTTGATGATATCACTGATGGCAGAAACTTAATTATTCAAAAGTTTTTTCGGTCTTTTAGAAAAAGTATTCTAATTTCGATTTCTTCCTGAACCAAGATCTTTTCTTGCCTTTTACTTCCTTCTACGAAATAAAGGAAGTATTCAGTAGTTGCATATTTGGTCTATTTTGCTGAGTATGAAAATCTTGGAATAGCAAAATGGTAGTGTTTAATAATGAGCCTACGCGTTTCGAGATAATCTCATCATGAGGATAGGGAACGACTACGACCAAGTCAGCTCCCACCACCGAATATATGGTATATGTCTACCAATCAGAAGAACTTTGGTGCTTGTTGATTGGTGGGCTACGAAGTAGCTTACATTATTTTTTTTTTGGATGAACAAATAGAATACAAGATTGAAAATATTACAATAATTAGATTACAATAAGGAAAAAAAAACTCAGTAATTAGCTTGTATAAACAGGAAGTATTGTAATTGCGAAAAATTTCGGTTTGCAGATTTCAACGGAAACATCCATTTTGACTAGTTTACTCTTCTTAAAATGGTCATGCTCTATCGATAGCGTCCGATATCGTTCTTTGTATAGGCGTTCAGGATAGGCGGACCTACCGTCTTAGTTGACCCAGGAGCGTCTATACTCCTTGAAACATTCTTTGAGGGAGCGTCTAGTGGATTCTATGTAATATGATCCACAATCCGAGCATGTGATCTTATGCACACAACCTATTTTGAACAGATGGTGTCCGCTTCCTATGTCCTTGGAGTTAATAAGAAACTACTGTTATCTTTCGTTCTGCAGGCAATCTCGAGGCCTTGCTCACGGAATACGTTGGCAATAGTATTAATCTTTGGTCCTAAGCATGTGAAAATAACATAGCATTGCTTTATAACGACCGTTCTATGGTGAATTGGATGATTTGAATCAAAAGGAATTATATTGGCGATGGTCGTGCTTTTTCTGAAAATTTTAAAATCAAAACTAGGTGCCCCCATATTGCTAGTGATTCGGATGTCAAGGTAGTTTATGCCTCCTTCCTCTTCTTTCTCCAGGGTATATACAAGATTTTGCGGACAATATTGAACTCGTTTACTTCTATGGTGAAATGCACGGACTCTGATTTTCTATCGTCTAGTATGATAAAGACATCATCTACTTATCTTCCGTAAAGAATGATTGTTCCGTCTTCTATCATCTTCTTTGCTGCTCTTATTTTGTGTTGAATGATTTTGTTTTACAATAAGATTGCATTAAAATGTTAAACACAAAATTATTCAACACAAAATAAGCTTTTTGAAAGCAGCAAATGTTTGCGTTCTCTTGTGCAAAGTTACGACCAAGTGTGCAAAGTAACCCCGGTTTATGGTATTATAGGATGAATTCCGCTATCACCGAGCTAAGCGGTGAACCCATTATCACCCCGTCAGGAATGGAGTAACATTCATGGTTGAAGACAAAGTAATTTTGCTGGCAAATAAGGTCTAATAGGTTGTGGATGTCTTTGCAGTCTGTCGTATCCAGACCCTTATTTTCCATGTCTTTATCAATGATTTCTATCGTCTCCTGAATAGCACTTTTGTAACATATTCCTCGATCGATTGACGATGTCCAATGAAATGACTGACATGTTTCTTCAGACGTCTAGTAATTCATTCCTGTTATGGAGTATAAATTCAATGTCGGCGGGCATTTGGACTTCAGTAATTGTGACACCTTTTTTAGAATAGGATAAAATGTTGAGTTCTGGCAATTGATCACCGGTCTCATTGGGTTGCCTTCTTTGTGCACTTTTATAAGTACAGTTAATTTTGTGGGTTGGAGAATTCTGATAATCATCTTTTTAGCTTCAGCCTTGATGTCGTCTCATTGTAGGTTCTTTATGATCCTCTTCATATTGAGGGTAAACTTCCTTGTTGGGTCAATTTTTAGTTGTGGAATCCATTATCATGGATGAACCCCTCGGCTTTTTCATATAGTCGCTGTTTTATACTATGATAGTGGCTTTTCGCCACTAACGATTTTGGCTTGGCTATCTTTAAGTTCTCTTTGTATGCTTATATAATTAATATCAACATCCTTAGTGAGAACATTATTTTTCATTATCTATGTTCGTGCGCCGCCGGTATTCTCGTTTTATGTCTGTCGTTAGCGTTAACCTTCAGGATGGCCCGTACTATACCAACTGCAACGTCGATTAAGTCGTGTTTTGTTACTAGCTTCTCGAAATTGAATTTAAGCCCATTTTCTAAGGTATTGGTCTCATCCTTATTGAACTCAATTTTATGTTAGGTTTACATCTGTCACTATAAATTCGATGTATAAATCCGAAATTGTAGCTGTTTCGCCCGTGAGAATGATACAATACCGAAACGCGTCGGCATTAATAAATGTTTTATTCATATTGTTTATTCTGAAGTCTGTGCTAATATTCCTTATATCAACCTATACAACGATACTAGACAGCATGGATATAATAATCAAAAAAATTAATGTGTATATAGTTGAATTACGAATGTTCTCTTTCCCATTTTAAATATTCACATTACACGTTGTTCTTCAATGTCTTTCATCGTCACATTCCCACTAATTCGACGAATAACTTTGGCACGTGCTCAGTTTTGTGGATTTTGCTAGACGACTCTCTGTCCCGGTGCGCGCTAATTAAAAATGTAGGTATTTTGAACACGCCTCATTCATAAAATACATACACAATACTTTGCATACCCTTATATCCAATGCCTAAAATATTTGCGCAAAACGTGTTCACCTTTCATAATTTTCATAAAGTGGCATTTTGCAAAGGAGAATAGAATTCTGGGGTTCTCTTTTAATTATTTTAAGGTACGAAAACGCTATTTTATTTTTTCTATCCTCTCTTCCACTTCAAGCAAGTAATTATAACTGACGTTATATTAAACTAACCTTTTTCCCACGTGATCGTATCGACAGGATAACCATAAACGGGGCAAGCGAGGTAAACCTTGTCACCTGCAACGACTGTCATTTTAGGCCTCGGTCTCACTCCAGGGCGACCTGTCAGAAATAGAAAAAAAATCGTTTATGTTTTACGAATGAAATGGCATGTTTTCTTTTATTAAATTTTCCATTGCAGGCAATAACATTATTACCACAATGGAGATTTTTTTTTAAATTTTAGTGGGACAAGGAAATGAAACTTTAATTACCTTCCCCTTTTTGGTCGCTAAAATAAAGTTCGATGCTTGTATATTTTAGAAAAATAAAAACTCTAACCAAACAAATCACACTTGAATATTAACACTTGATTTGGATTAAAGGTCATAGTTAAGAAAGATTTCACTTAAAGAAACCGCAAAACTGGTCTTTTCAACAAACGAGATCATATACTCGGCAGCTTTTATATTGGAAAAAGAGATCAGAGAAGCACAAGGGATTATACATGGTGTCCCAAAACTCCATGCCCAAACTTCTCAGGAAAGTAAAGATGAATATTAACATTTCTCGTCGATAAAACAACCAATAGTCGAACACTTCTTGCCAATTAATTGAATGGCTGAAAATACAAATAGACCAAGTCCACTTTCAAAAAACTGTAGATAAATACCAACTGTGGACCAACACCAAATTTTAGGACAAGAAAAATGATATTTTCGATACGCAATACATGTATCTCTTTGTGTAAATCACGATTCCTTACTTTTTTTTAATAAAATAAAAGCTTAAACTGTAAATTGCTATGAATGTTAAAAATGTGACTTGGTCTACTTATATTTTCAGCCATCCACATGCAAGAGGACGTCGACGACCAGAAATGAATGGACATCTTGCACGATTTTTTATATATCACATATAGAAATGACAAATTGAAAAGGGAAAGAAAAATTCCGCGACCTGGATTCGAACCAGAAACCATGCCTATCGCTGGCACCGCTATTACCAATTGAACTACCACAGATATGAACCGCTTTGCTGTTACAAAATATCCAAATGGACTTCATTGAAGCCACAAAGCATCTCAATCGGCAGAGCAGGCCCCGACTCGAAGGTCGGGAATCATCCTTACCCTTAAACCATCAAATAAATTGATGAAATTTAACTCAAACATAAGATAATAAATAAACTGAAGAAACATTTTCAAGCATATCGAAATGACAAATTGAAAAGGGAACGAAAAATTCCGCGATCTGGATTTTTTGTAACAGCAAAGCGGCTC
The DNA here is from genome assembly GCA_023313115.1 of Rhysida immarginata. Lineage (NCBI taxonomy): Eukaryota > Metazoa > Arthropoda > Chilopoda > Scolopendromorpha > Scolopendridae > Rhysida > Rhysida immarginata. The sequence goes on from JAHWFO010026271.1 coordinate 1,799,831, forward strand.
ATATCCGCGGTAGCTCAGTTGGAAAGAGCGGTGCCAGCTATAGGCATGGTCCCTGGTTCGAATCCAGATCGCTGAATTTCTCCTTTCCTTTTCAATTTGTCATTTCGATATGTTTGAAGATGTTTCTTCAGTTTATTTATTATCTTATGTTTGAATCACATATTACTTTAACATCAGAGAATTCTAAAGCTTATCTTTGAGGATATACTCGAAATGACGACAACCATTCTCAATGCAGGCCTCAAATAGGTTAAACAATGCTTTTCAGGAGTTCCGGGCATCTCTCGAGCTTCCGTTGTAGCCACTGCCAGACATCCCAAAATCTCACGGGTAAAATGAAGGACGCCCCATCAAGAGAGAAGAACATGTCTCGGCACACCATAAATGTTATGTACTCCTAAACCTCCGGCAATGCGTCCTTAAGGAAAAAGCGGTACTCATGCCCGGTTAGATGATGAGGCGTTAACTACGGGTCAATCATTTGTTTATGCACAATTCTTTGGTGGGCGCCCACATGTGTGAATTGTGTGAAATAAGGAATAATAACCGATCGGCTTCAGAAATTTGTTGCCTCTTGTGTGAGTGGGACAGCAGAGATAGGAAGAATCATTATGTTAAAAAAGAGAGAAACATTGACTGTAGGAGAGAAGAACGTTGTGACTCCACCACTAGTAAAACCTGAAATAGTTCACTTTCAGCCATTACACGTTATGTTAGGTTTTAATGAAACATTTCCTGAAAGAAATAGATCGTGATACGATTGGATTTTACTTCCTAAAAACAAGTTCCTCTAAAAAAGTGATGCTAAGATAAACAAGAATAATTTTACCTCTAAAGCGGATAAAGGGAGAACATTTTTTTGTTATAGCATTATACATGTATATATACAGGGTGGTCCATAAGTCTGCCTCCCCCCCTTTTATTTTTTGAACCGAAGCAGATATGTCAATTTTGATGAATCCAATGAATAGGAAGTTGTGGGTGGCCTATCCCATGGTGCACTTTTCATCATCCCAAATATGCAAATTAGGACACATTCAAAATTTATCTCAAAAACCGTAAGGGATAGAGAAAAAAACCCAATTGCAAACTTGTTCAGCATAAAAAAACAAACAAAACAAAAAAAATCATCCAAATCAGACCAACGGTTCCCAAAAAAAGTTAATTGCAAATGCACTTTGCATTTGCATCTTCCTGTCCCCCCCTGTTGGGTTTTATCCACTAGCCCTTTAAATGCTGAAGCTTTTTGATGAATGGGAAAGAAACTGCCAATCAGGTCTGAAAAATGGCAGAATACAGTAGAGAAGAAATGGTTGGTATGGTTTTATGTTTTGGATTTGCACATAATTACAAAGGTGCAGCCAGGGAATACCAAGTTAGATATCCCAATGCTAGAGTTCCCACTTCTAAGACATTTCGCCAGGTTGTTCAACGATTTCAGCAAACAGGAAGTGTCAGTCATCAGACCCGGCAAGGTAGACCAACAACTGTCACATCAGAGGACTCCAGCACAGCCATTTTAGCTGCTGTTTATGCTAATCCTCATTGTAGTACTCGATCAGTTGCTGAAGAAGCTGGCTGCAGTCATCAATCAGTATTAAGATTACTTCATATGCATGGATTCCATCCTTATCATGTCCACTGCCACCAAGGATTGAAGCCAACAGACTACGATTTTCGTCTTGAGTTCTGCAATTGGCTGCTAAATCGCATCGACGATGACCCAGGCTTTCTCAATTGGGTCTTGTGGTCAGACGAAGCCAGCTTCTCTCGAGATGGTCTGGTTAATAAACACAATCTCCATTATTGGGCAACAGAAAACCATAGATGGTTACGAGAAGCTGTGCACCAGGTGAATTGGAGAGTGAATGTCTGGTGTGGAATCATCAATGGTGGATTGGTTGGTCCATTGTTCTAAGAAGGGACGTTGACAGCTGCACCATACAGAGACATGATAATAAATGTTGTAGTGGCAGAATTTGTAGATGAGCTTCCTTTAGCATCACTTCGAAGGGTATGGTATGAACATTATGGGGCTCCAGCCCATTCAGCGACAGCTACTTGTGATCATCTCGATGCAATGTTTCCTGCACGCTCACCAGATCTTTCCCCTAATGACTTCTTTTTGTGGGGTTACCTTAAGGACAATGTTTATGCCACTCAGCCAACTTCTATGCTGGATTTGCAACAGAGAATTCAGACTGCCTGCCAATCCATTACATCTGGTATGGTAACAAGAGTGATGGCATCTTTGAAACTACGTGCTCAGTTGTGCATTGGTGCTGAAGGGCATCATGTGGAACATACCCTTTAGAGTGTTACCAACATGATTCGCTTTGGTTTGGCCCAGTTGGCTTTTTTTAGTTTGAGATGGTTATTTACTTTTTTTAACTTTTTTTGGGAACCGTTGGTCCGATTTGGATGATTTTTTTTTTGTTTTGTTTGTTTTTTTATGCTGAACAAGTTTGCAATTGGGTTTTTTCTCTATCCCTTACAGTTTTTGATATAAATTTTGAATGTGTCCTAATTTGCATATTTGGGATGATGAAAAGTGCACCATGGGATAGGCCACCCACAACTTCCTATTCATTGGATTTATCAAAATTGACATATCTGCTTCGGTTCAAAGAATAAAAGGGGGG
>JAHWFO010026271.1:1802572-1817098 GCA_023313115.1 Rhysida immarginata
ACAGACTTATGGACCACCCTGTAGAATTAACCAACATTTTAAAACACTTTAGAGAAAATATATAAATATGAAAACTAAATTGTAAATTACTATTTAAGTAAACAAATGTATACAGAGAATTCAAACGAATAAACTTGAAGAACTGAAAGATTAAATGGAGAGTGAAATTATTCTTTATATATTTGAACAAATAAAAGTTCTGCTGCGTGGAAATCTTTTAAAACGGCTGTAAACAACTTCCTTGGAAATCAAAACATTCACTTTACTAGCGACGGCAGATAACTACAAAGAACTTATAACTGAGCTTATTAAAAACTATGAAGCACTTAGGTTCTCATCTGGATTTTTCCCTACCAATCTTGGGACTGGGAGTGACGAACATGGAGAACGCTTTCACTAGGAAATATCCACCAGAGAAACACGCTACCAGGGAAAACGGATGATTACTGCTAGAATCTCAAAACTGATGTACCTACAGCAAACACTACCAGAAAATCCAAAAGAACCAGATTTTACGTATGTACTGGTACAAATTGCATGTATAATATTATTATAATACCGTAACAATGCTGTTTTCTTTTAACAAAAATGTTAATTACAAAAAACTATGCCCGATAGAGAGAAACCATTTACATATTTGAAATCAGGGTCAAAAATACTATAAGAGTCAGCTACTAACATTCTTATAACAAACAAAAGCCGAAATTTTGTTGTTCGGCATTAGATAATAATGCTTTTTTGCAACAACAGCAATTCACTGTCAATAGTTGATAGGGTTGGATGAATGCATTTAAAAATCATGGTAGCATTAAGCGCAGAAAGGTCATCAGGGTTTATACATTGGCCAATAAATTTTAGGTATTCAAAAAGACTGATTATCGCGTCGATTTAAATTTCAAATAACTAATAGAATTCTCAATTCAACGACGTTACTTCCCATACAATGTCACTGATAAATGGAACACTCTTGTACAAAAGCTTCTCTCACTAATTCAAATGCGCACTCATATTGATTAGGCTTTTAGTGGTGGTCAATTCCATAGGTTACTTTACATGATTTGTTACATGAACAGTTATTTTTATCAAGTTAATCCTCGTCTTTTTTGTAATTTTATTTTCTATTTTAGAATGCAATTGTTAAACAATTAATAAAGAAACAGTTCTTATAAAATTACATGTTCCAATACGTGCAATGCTTCTCTATGTTTTAATTTCTTTCTTAGAATGGCGAATCAATAATCTGTATTTACACCATTCTAATATACGAAGTCCTAGTTTTACGTTTCAATTAATATCGGAAGTCCTGGTTTTCCTTTAAAAAGTGAACATATATAGACAAAAAAGAATAAAAATAATAACTGACACGAAGCAATAAAGATTGGAATGGGGATGTCAATACCTCTACCTAAGTTTTAAGCCCCTTTTACTCTTTCCCCTCCCTTGATGCAACTTTGTTTAGTCTAGTCTTGATGTTATTAAACGTCTTAGGAAAAAATCAATTGCAACCTTCCAGAAGGAGAGAAGACACATAATGCGCTGTAATATTAACCCAGCAAGAGCAGAAGCTATATTGCTTTCTCTTTATCTTATAAGTGGCTTCTTCAATTGCTGGACATGGAAGAACAGTTCAAAGGACAGGCAGGCATGAGGTAAAAACTAGGAAATAAGCAGAGTATAAAAAATTTTGAATAAAAGATTTGTGATCTGAAAACTCCGAAGTAAACAAAAACCGTATAAAAAGCGACGCAATGGAAAATGAAAGGACAGCAAGAACTCAGGTCAATATTCCGTTTAAGGAGAAGGAAAATAATTTTTCGGGAAATTTTAAATACATTTATTTTATTATATTGCATAATACTAGTTAACTCATCTAAGACCACATTTAGCATAAATGTCGATTTACAGTCACTCAGTTGTATCTTTTATTGAATCTGTATTTGAAGTTCATAGTTAATTTATTTGTCTCAATTAATGGATTTGTCTCAAACCAAAATAGTGAAAAAAATGAAGCTCTTTTAGACTGAATACGAAGATGATATGTCCCTGTGATATTGTTTCGTTTTTTTCGCAATCACCAAAAACAATCAAATTACTGGCATCATTTAGAGTGGAGCGCAAGACCCAATAAATTCTAGTGCAAATCAAAAGCCACCACGTAATAACGTGTGACAACAGCCAGGTGTCCACGTTACTATTTCTGGGTAAACGATAAGAAACCCACAAAAGAAAGGGTTAGAAATGACGATTCAAACGAAGCGTTAAAACAACGAAAATTTAACAACTCCGGTTTGTGGAGCAAGCTTATTTTGAATTTTTCGAAGGGGGAAGAAAAGGCACTGACTGCGATATAAGGGAGGAGGGTTTCCTTACTTTATTTGTCATGGGTATCAAAAAATGTAATGTGTGTATGCAAAAGAGAAATTTTGCTGTATCTCGTCATTGAAAGAAAATTTTCAGATTGAGTTTGGTGTTGATTTTGTTTAGTAACAAAGGACATTTGCTATTCACAATAGAAATTATGAAGTCTCTACGAATAGCCTAAAAACGATTTAATATGAATCATGTAAGTAATTTTTGAAAATGCAGTGATTCGAGAACTGCAAAACAAAAACATCACGTCTTAATACTCTTTGGAGGGTACGCAGCACATAGAAGGAAAGAAGCGTAGGCTTAAATTACTCCAACTAAACGACGACATACAGAGACGAGGCTTTCTCCGTACACTTCTTCCTTAACCCACTGTCATTCTTTTATTCTTACAGTTTGGCTCTTATTCAAACTTTCAAAAACCAAAACTCTGTTGTAACCATTACAACATCAGTAATTCATTATATCTATCAACTTTTATATTGCAAATTAATCTATTATTTATTATCCAATCGTTATTTTCTGCTTTCATCCCAGTTAATGCGTTTCTATTTTTTATAGTGTACCCAATCTCTTCTTTTCATTCGCTGTATTCTTATCCATTCAACGTACACCTAGGCTGTTATTTTGCTTCTACCTTTGTCCAGTCATTGTACCCAGACTCTATTACTCACTGCCTTTGTCATGCCATTCGTTGTATTTTATCCAATCATATTACTCCATTGTACCATATTCTGTATATAAGGGCACGAGTCCTGTTGTGTGTATCCTTGATAAAGCCAAAAATAAATGGCGAAACTAGTCGAGAATTCTGTTTTCCCTTTATTGTATTGTAAAGTCTCTACCAACTGAATTGATAGAAAAAATACTAAGAACTCACAACTTGTTGATCCTGTATTTGATCCTACCGCATTTTTCTTAGCTTTCTACTCCCACATTTCCCATCCACAGGGCCATCATAAATATTTTAGTCAGCAGCTCGTCATTCAATCGTTCGATTTGCACAAATCATCTTAAAGGCTGGTTCCCATAGCTCCGACAGGCCGCTACTACTGGCCACTACGACAACGACTGAGAAGCTCGGTTTGCAAAGCATTGACGTGAATAATACAGTCAACCAAAGGAAATAATCCACACGAATTTAATACTTAATATTACATTTCGTGCTAATGTGTTGTTTTAACCCCAACTGTTTTTCTAACTTTGATATGGACATGGCGAAAAACATCTTTTAACCCCACTCTCAACCGTTCCGCTCGTACCAGGTAAAGAGTCCGAAACGTAACACTCTTAACAACACACTGAAAATAACAGTTGCATTTAATAATCTTAATACTGTTAAGTCTAAATGTAATATTAAATTATTAAAAATAAATTAATATTGAAACGGTAAAGTGTTTCTTCGAAGAATGCAAATGCAAGAAAAGTTCATGAAGGTCAAAGGACTGCAGTTACAGCCCATGTGCAAGTGTCGTTTACCAATCAAACGGAAGGAGTTGTAGAACTTGCTGAATACGTATGATTATCTGCTGCCAGAATATAGAGCATTTTACGAACAACTGGATGCCACTGATGATAAGAAAAACAAATGATAGGTTCTCACTGCTGATGAGTGATAAAAACAAAATAACAGATTTACAATACCACTTCCATCTACACATCAAACTTCACAATTTTTTATCATTTGAATACTATTCATAATCAATAATATGAATACACTTTAAATAAAAAATGTTCGGAATATATTTCAATAAGAAATTTTCGTTTTTTTATCATTTTTAATAGTTATAATATGGATACATTTAAATTTATTATAATATGAAATTATTGATATATGGAATAAATGTTGTATATACCATAAATACTTGCAACGCTTTTCGTCAATTAATCCATTTTTTCATACATTATTATCATTTCAAGAGAGCAATTTGTTCCGCATATCTTGTTTGATTATTAATATATGACAAAGTAAATCTAATTTGCTTAGAAAATAAAATGTTAATTTTCTCAAAATCAACCTTTTGTCATTTGCAAAGTTTTTCCTGGGGGCTCTTCAATTATATCTGTATGTATAATACTTTGGGAATATACAGGTTTTCAAAATCGAATAAATCGTTTATAGGACCATGTATTACAGTATGCTCATATTATTTTATTCCTTGTGTCAAGTAAGAAGTTCGTCCTCTTAAATTAATTACAGCTCAGATGTCTGGTGTGTATGAAACCTTTCATCGATCTTATTAAAGTTGCTTTATTAAAATCGGTTAATTGTAATTATCACTTTTAATAGAATTTTTAAGTTTTAAATTATGAATTAATTAATCGTAAATTAATTAGATCGAATGAAATTTAAAGTTCAAATATTTCACAAACACGTGCATTAAAAATGAATAAGCTGAGGAAACTACAATCAATGTTGATAATATATTATTCAGTTTCATTCTTGAATCGTTCACTGCAGCGAAGACAACCGTAACTTTTATTCTTCTTATTGCCTGAAGACTATCCGTTAATAAATGAATTTTTATAGTCTGGGAACAACTGATCGCACAAAAGCAAAGGTGCCGTGCGATAAACGAAATATAATAAAGATTCTTCTACTATTCCTAAAAGTAACGGATAATTTGTTTAATTTAAATTTACTTAAATTATTCAAAATATGTTTGATTTAAGTTTACCTAAATTAATTTTAAAGTACAATATTTACTTTTAGAATCCACGTACTTTCGAAAACCTAATAAGGCTGGAATGCTAATGAAATGAATCTGAGAGGTTAACCTGGAGGCATCTGAGAGGGATATCATTTTAATTGAGAAATTAAAAATTTCCTATCAAGTTTTGTTGAACTTTAAATGCAGGCAAATATTAAAAATGCATGAATATATTAATTTGTTGCTTTGTGTACTTCCCAGATATTACATGAACTTTTGAAATAACAACAAGGCACACTAACATACTGGCTACGTGATTGTGGGTGATTGGATGGTATGATTTGGATGATTTTTTTGTTTTGTTTGTTTTTTTATGCTGAACAAGTTTGCAATTGGGTTTTTTTCTCTATCCCTTACGGTTTTTGAGATAAATTTTGAATGTGTCAGGTCAAACCAACATACGCGCAACTGACGCCATTGGCCGTGTCTACATTGTTCATCCCAGCAATGCTGAGTGCTACTATCTGAGAATGTTGCTTCACACTGTGCGAGGACCGACATCATTTAATGATCTTAAAACCTTCGAGGGACCGGTATTTTACCTCTTCGTAGAAAATTTAACTACAATTCTTTAACTGAATAAAACTTTATAAAAGAAACAGAATACAACCCAATTTTTTGAGTTTTTGAAGACTAGCACGGAGTTTTTGAATCTAGCTAGTGTCTTCGAAATCTGCATCCGTGTTTCCTTATTAAAACTTTTATTTTTGGATTTATGGTTTCTGTTTATATTTTAGCGTTTATTGATATTGTCTTTTAGAAAGGTTTTTTTTCAGTTAAACAATTGTAGTTATATTTCTACGAAGAGGTATACTTTGCTACTGTTAATTGTCCACAAATTTTGGCATTATGCATTTATACGGAAAAAAATGCTCTCAATAGGCAAAGGCTCTGTATCTTATTGAACGTCATTCGAAGCCAATCATATTTTACTGAAATATTATTAGTGTTTTATAAGGTTGACAGATAACTTTTGTTTATTTCCCCCCAATTATTTTATTCTTAATTTTCCATGAAAAAAAGATGACTTAGCTTCGAATCTGCAACCCGAAACATTGAATCATGATAATGTTTTTAGATGAAACAAATAAAAAAATATGTGTGTGCATCCCTTAAGACCGCACGACAGAAGTGAAAACTTATATGGCGATTGTAATAGATTCTAAGTAATATACAGGGTGTCTCAAAATTCCTGGTACAAACTTTTAGGGGATGGAAAGACTTACTTTGTATCAAATAAAGTTCCTATTTATTTCCTCTATTGGAATTTGTGTAATTACACTGGTATCCAACATACGAAGGTGTCCAACGACTTTTGACTGATGCCATATGATTTAAGGAGATATCGTAATGGTACCATAAGTGCACCTATTCCGGATATCTGATCTTAGAACCCTGTTCATGTTCTGTCCCATATTTATCGATTGGCAAAATCAATGTGAACAAGACTGATTTTATCGCCAAAGCGGATAAAGGGAGCACATTTTCGTCTTATAGCCTCATACATGGATACGTAGAATTAACCTCCATTTTAAAACACTTTATAGAAAATATATAAATATGATAACTAAATTGTAAAGTACTGTTTAAGTAAACTAATGTAAAGAGAGAATTTAAACGAATAAACTTCAAGAACTGAAAGGTGAAATGGAGAGTGAAATTATACTTTATATATTTGAACAAATAAAAGTTCTTTAATTTCTAGGCATTCCCACGTATTGTTAAACGAGCCTCAATTGCTGAAGCGTTATGTGTAAGCATCTATTATATTTTCATATTCAATTACGAAAATGTTTCTACGTTATCGTCTACTATTGAAGCAAGCGATTAATCTACCAATTACCAATATATCTCAGTAATTGGTTTTCGATACTATTAAGCCTAACAGCATTATGCTCTTGATAACAAAAAGCTATGGATAATGATAGGTCTAACAACGCGTAAGGAGTTGGTTGATATATTATACGCCACATTTTAGAATTTCCAAAGTTCAATGTACAAGGCTATTCTGTAACCTCCTCTTCAGGTTCACTTTCGGCGGGATCCAAATCATCCCACGACTGTTGTTCTGTGAGAGGCTGTTGATATTTTCCTTGCGATTCATCCTCGAGATTTTCCGAATGTTCCTCCAAATCTTTAGGTGCTTCTCCCGTAGGTAAATTAATTGGTTCAATTTATTCTTCCACCCGCCACCATAGCACAGTAGTGGATTCTTCCTCTCCTGGACCCATTTCAGGGATTGATGGAAATTCGTGTTCCACAAAATTGCAAGTTCTAGCATATTCTATCTTGTTAGTGCGCATGTCCTAATAGAATGCCCTCTACGCATGTATCTTCAAGTTTATTTCGTTTTACGGAAGGAACGTACATGAGTACTCTGCAGCCCCATGGTTTTCTGTGTTTCAGTGAAGGTTGGATACCTGACCACTTTTCTTCTGGACTTTTCTCGTATCCAAGTTTTGGCAAGGAATTCTAATTGTAAACAGACGTAAGAACGGCATCTCCCCAAAATTTACAGGTAGATTGACTGATGCTAATAACGTGCGTGCACCCTCCAAAATGAGTCCGATGCTACGTTCCACTAACCCGTTGCTTTGGGGATTGTGCACTATTGTAAATTATTGCGATATTCCGTGATCACAACAATACTGCTTAATAATTGCGTTATCAAACTCCTTCCCGTTATCACTATGTATATATGTCAGTTTCATATCCTTTTGTCGTTCCAGTTTCAGAATCATCTCCAACAATGCCTTCGGGACTTCGGATTTGTTATGCAACAAGGTCACAAAGATTTTACCAGTGAAATCGTCAACCATGACGAGCATGTATTTTTCACCTTTAAGTGTCTGGATGGGAAATGGCCTGCTAAATCTACGTGCATCAACTGAAGGTGTCGCGTTGATTGCGCTCGTTCACATACGCGATGTGGCCTTTCCCGTAGGTTCCCTTTTGCGCATGCCACACATACTTCATTATCTTGTTCAATGCTTGTTGGCAGTCCTTTAATTGCCTTGCTAATTACTGCATTATGAAGTTTCTTGTGACTTGGATGCCCCAATCTAGCATGCAGTCTTCACACTTCAGATACGCTCATCAGCGCCACTGGCTGATCTTTGTTTTTCTGAGTTTCACATTCGAAAATAGCGAATCTTCTGTTCCATTTATTTTCTAGGAACAGACTTCCATTCGGATCAAACAATTGAAATTTTTCTTTTGTCACTACAAAACTATATCCCTGTTGAGATAGTTGGTATACTGAAATAATGTTTGCAGTGGAGTGAGGTACGTACATTACATCTTGTAAATATAGACATCTTCCACTTTTGTCGCTTAACCGCACATCCCCAAACCCTTGTGACTCAAGCGGCGTATTTCGATTCGTGGTAGATATCAATTCCGTACAAGCACTGATTGTTATAAAACCATCTTTATTACAACTTATATGTCGATCCGCTCCAGAGTCTAATATCCATTTTTTTGGTGACTTTCCTTCAGGACGCTTTCCATACTTATTTTTTGTCTGTTATTCATGCTCCGCTTTTTCTCTGATTCTTGTTTAACCGATGGAGACTTTGCCCCGTTAGTAGATTCGGATTTCGCATTCTTTTTCTTTACTTTCTTCATGTCATCGGGAGATGGGCATTGGAAGCATTTGTGTCCTTTGCCTCCACACTTGTAGCAAGTAATGTTCATATTCTCCAATCCAGCAGCAGTTTTCCTGGCGAACGTCGACAAGGTAGTTGGCTGTGCATCTTTGGCCCGATTGAGTAACTGTTCTTGATCTCTTAACATTTGGCGTAACACATCCATCGGAATGTTTTTCCTGGTTCTACTCAGTATTTTGATCGATGCATATGTGTCAGGTAACCCTTCTATTATGTTTTTCCTCAGCCTTTTATCGTCGATTGGAAAATTTGCCGCTGCTCCTCGCACTACCAGCAGCCTAGCTCGATCTAAATATTTATCAATGGATTCTTCCTCTTCCAAGTGAAACGAGCCCAGCTCTCTTAACACTGTATTATCGTCCTTTTCATTAAGACTCTCGTGACGCTTCTTCAATTCATTCCATATTTCATAGGGATTCAACATACCAAAATGTAGCACTATCAGATGGTCTGGAAGAGCCCTATTAATTATTCTTCGCGTCTTGGCCCATTCACATTTTACTCGCTGTTTTTCTAGCTCATTTTCTGGAAGTGAAATGTTCTTATCAATGTGATTACGTAGTGATTCGGCCTCCAGTTCATCTCTGATCTTTATGGACCACGCCATATAATTTGAATCGTTCAGTTTTTCTATGGTCGATATACTTGCTGATGCCATTGTAGGTTCCAACCACGCTCTGCTACCAATTTGTTGGGAAATTACGATTTAATTACGGAGTTATAATTACAAGAAAATACATGAAGAACGAGAACTTGAGTACTTAATAACAAAGTCATAACAGTCACCTTAAAGATTTGTCGAATGTTCATTCACAACAGATATTATTTAACACACACAATACCTGTAGCATTCTCCAAACGGACGAATAACGGACGTCGCTTAATCGGGGCATTGCTTAATTTTTGTTCGATGTGCCTGTATAGCAGTTTACTTATACAGGGTAATTCTGAAAAAGTGTATCTTTATAACTGTAATCAAGATTAATAACTCAGGTTCTGCAGCGCCTAGATTAATGAATTTTGGAGGTATAATAAAGTACATAAAGCTGTGTCTACCGTTAAAATTTGATCCAATTCCAACGAGTAGTTTCCGAGTTACACATTTAAAATCGTAACAGTGCTCACATGCGAGTACTAACCAGCACGTATTACGATGTTGAGTGCGTAAGTCGGAAACTACTCGTTGGAATTCGATAAAACTTTAACGGTATATACAGCTTAATGTACCTTGTAATTCCTCCAAAATTTATTAATCTAGGCGTTGCAGAACCTGAGTTATTAACTTGTTGATCTTGGTGGCGGCATTTTTATATCTGTTCATATCTCAGTTAACGTTCAAATTCAGACCCACATTGTATTAATAAGAAAATGTTTATTCTGGTCACCTCTATCATTGCTATCATTGCTTACAGTTATACCGTGACCACCGAGAGAGAAGGCCTCCGCAATGAAACTGAATGCATTGTTACATCATCATAGATAGTGCAAATTCGTGGCTTATTATTGGTAGAATTACGAATAACAATGCACTATCTATGTGATGCAACAATGTATTCAGTTTCATTGCGGAGGTCTTCTCTCTCGGTGGTTACGGTTATACACACTTTTGAGAATCACCCTGTATAGTGTAAATGGAAACTGATATCTGTCGCATCATGTCGCATAAAGACGATCTTTATAGTCGTTTTCTGAGCTGCAAAATCGACTTCCTTATATATTTCATCTAATTCTTGAATGCTTCATCATTTTTACATTCCGTTCCATTTCAGTTTCCTAGAATCTTACATTAGAAAAAATAGTGTCAAATCCGAAAATAGGAAGTAGTAAAGAAAAAAAGATTAATGAGGATTTGACAGAGAAGAAAAAAAGAAGAGAGGAAGCCGTCCCCCCCCCCCCCCCCGACGAAGAGTAGACCAGCCGTAAAAACGAAGAAACATCAGGGAAAAGACCATTGGTGGATGAGAGAGGCTGATTCGAAAGATGATAGGCGACCGCACGGCGCAGAATCGGCCCAGGATCCCAGAAATAAAAGGAGAGAAACGAAAAGGAAGCAGGAGAGAGCAAGTGAGCACGATCGAAAGAAAGATGGATCAAAGGGCGCCACGACAAAGGACACAAGGAACGCCTATGGAACTCCGATAATAGGCAGAAAAGGCGGACGGAAGACAAGAGACAGTAAGACAAATGATTTGGATAAGGTAAATTCATACCTTGCTTCTTCCGTAAATTCTAAGGTGTCCGCCGACGGTAGCCAAGAGGCCAGGCGATTCGAGAGGAGGATCGCCCGTACGAGATTCGCTGCCCCGGAGGCCTTTCCGTTACCGAAGTCGTAGGCCGAACTTAACTCGCCCGAAGTTCGGCAGTGTTTCCCGAGGCCGTGATTCGAGAGACGCACCCCGAGAAGGAAGAGGTCCGACCTACCCGTGCGCCGTCGATACAAGAGACGCATTCCGAGAAGGAAGAGGTCCGGCCTACATGTGCGCCGACGGTTCTCAGTTCAGTAAGAAATCATTAGGTTTAAAGAAAGACTTTCATTCATATTACTAACGACTATGACGGATATAGACGTTCCCGCTATGTAAGAGAGGACATTGACTTTCATCTCGATATCGGCAGTAGACGTCCCGAGAAACCGCACTCCACCCAGGGTGCGCAAACGGTTCCACTACAAGCGATACCGGATTCAGCGAGTTATTTAGCAGCGACAGAGGAGTCCCGAGACGACATTGCTAGCCAGTTGACCGTCGCCTTAGAGGACGTGGTTTCGCCAGATCTCGCACAGCAGGTCCACGGAGAACACAACACAGACGACCCAATACGAGCCATTATTAAACATTGAGGCTGGAGGCACTGGAGGTGGTCCTCCCCTATTCCCGTATAGCCGGCAGTAGCGTTGGGCGTTGAGCGCCCACGCGATTGTCCGCATTTGGACTTTGGAGCAGCTTCACGTGGTAATATTCGTATCGTGTTAAAACTAGTGTTTCAGTATTTGTGTATCTATTTGTTAGGAAAACGTACTCGTATCGTCATTGTTCTAATCCATTGTTCTATTCCATACAGTCTTCTCCTCCCGATCGACTTACCCAGAGCGGTTGCCGCTATCCGAGATTGCGGTACCTCACAGACCAAGCCTTCAGTCCACGTGGTCAGACACCATCTTGCAGCAACTCACCTCGGAGCCAATTCTCACCGGCGACGACCCTGCAAGACTCGGATGTAATACGGCCACTGCGAACTCGAATCCTTCACCTCCAGGAAGCGACAGCGATTGAATTGGACTGATATCAAATTTACTGTATTCATGTATTGAAACAAGAAATCTTGCAAAGTGTCAAGATCTGTATTGAATATATTCAATATAATTAAATTTATTATTTCATATTTATCTCCTCGTCCCGCTCTGTTCTTTTAAACAAAAATCCCTGACAAATAGTTTTTGAGTTTTAAAGTGAGATAAAAATTTTAAAAATTGTGTTGAGATTTTATTGCAAAAGGAAGGCATGACTAAAAAGGATAAAAGGGAACGAAAGAGTCAGAATAGTTCTCTTATGGACTGCATTATTAAGCGGCAGCACAAGTAATCATTTCATGGGGCCTCGCCTCGTGAAAAGTGAGTCATTTACTGCATATCTGCGATGTCGGAACTGCCAAACAAATCAGTCACGCTAAGGGGAATGTTTTGAACGTTTGTAATTATGTAAGAAGAAAGTTCCCGAAGAACCGTTATTATTTAGGGACTCAGTTGCTATAGGCCTGTTCTAACCAATCAACTTGTGCTTGAATCGGCTCTCGCTAGTTCCGCTCCCATCCTGGTTGCGATAGCTATATAAAGAAACTAAAAAAAACTTTTCCTGATCTATTCGTTTATGGTAGAAACTGCTTATAGAATACTCTGGCTTCGACACAAGAGATATGGCATCCACAACGGAGAAAACGCATTTGATAGTATGGCTTGTCGAAACAAAAATCACTGTTCAGAGGGGATACATGTATATACCAAATAAGAGATCGATTAATACCTGTATGTTAACCTTCTTGGTGAAAATATACCCGGTCGATAGTGAAAATATGCGTCGTCAAAAGGGGAGGGGGTAGGAGGGCAGTAGTTAAACTTCTAAGGAAATTCAAATAATACGTTTGGCCACGGTCTTTATGGTTTGATGGTTTACGAATAATAAAAATTAGAATAACCAATTACCCTCTTTCCAAAAATTAGAATAAGAAATTAATTTTTTTTACAAAGAAGAAATTTTTTATTATGAAACGTTTAACTTGCCGTAAATGTTGATTCTGGCCGAGTGTTTATTGTTGCCGGCGATGTTGGTCGAAGTGCAGCTGTAGACGCCCCCATCCTCAGGTCGGATTTTGTTGATGGTCAGCCGGCTGACGACATTGCCACTCTCGTCCACATGCTCCCTAAGTGCTGCGCGATCACTACTTTCTGGCAATGGAACCCCATCCAACGTCCACGTCACCGACGGTTTTGGGCTTCCGTACGTGACACATTGTATCGTTAAACTAGGTCCCGGCTGTAAAACTTTCTCTTCAAATACATTCTTGAAGGCAGGAGCAATATCTAAAATAAGGAAGAAAAAAAAATGATTTATTTATTGAAGAGATAAATCATCAATATTTTATTATATGATTTTTTTTATCAAGAAAATCCTCTACGTTTTATTAAGGAGATATATCTTTTATCCCAGTTGTATTGTTATAGAACTTGTCATATATCCATATATATATGTCATATATCATCCTTCCATGCTAGACTTTTCCTTTGTGTCAACAGCGATCGGGCGATCCATCCGAGAACCGATCGGCTTTGGAGCTCCACGTTCTCCAAAACAAATCAAAGAGACACCATCCGCCCTCTCATCCCCGTAACAAGAATAATTCTTCCCGTCAACCATGAGAAAAAGTTTCAATTTAGTAGAAGTCTGTTCTTTGCATAAATAAAAGCATAAACCCCCCACACAAACCCCCCCGGGGGGGGGGAGAAACGTCCATGTATGAAACACCTTCTGGACACCGCACGTTGAATATTCACGTATAGAACAACAAACATACGAAGTTGCTCCTATTTAATACTTGCCACAATAAAAGTTTGAATAAAATTAAACAAAACACTCACTAAATTTCAACATTTCAATACGCTTTAAACAATGGCAGAAAAAGAAATCGAGGTAGTTATTCAATCAGAACTCATGACGACGCATAGCTAACAATTCGACAAGGAATAGATAAGAAGTGCTAAATTATTCCTGATTAAACCCTATTTTAGTGCTGATGGAGATTCGCATATGATGCTCGTCCTGCAAAATACAGAATATTTCGTAATTTCTTTAGCACATTAGATCCAAGGGTCCAAAAGAATATTTTTGTGACTGAAAACGTTCAAATTTACAACTCTGGTTTCGGAAAAGCGACCAAGAACATTATCAACAAGAATGATTTTACCGCCAAAGCGGATAAAAAGGACCACATTTTCATGTTATAGCATCGTACATGGATATATTAACTTACTTAATCAACATTTTAAAACACTTAAGAGAAAATAAATAAATATGAAAACTACATTGTAAATTACTATTTAAGTAAGCTAATGTATAGAGAAAATTTAAACAAATAAATTTGAAGAATTGAAAGGTAAATGAAGAGGGAGTTATTCCTCATACATTTAAAAAAATAAAAGTTCTTTAATTTGTAAGAATTCCCACAATGTTAAACGAAGTCAGCCTCAATTGCTGAAGCGTTGTGTGTAAGCATCTATTATTTTTTCA
>JAHWFO010026271.1:1817498-1887533 GCA_023313115.1 Rhysida immarginata
CTCCCTCGTTTTACGAGTTTTATACTTTTGTTTTCTTTATGCAAAGAGTAGATTTCAACTAAATCGGTGATGCTCTACAACTTTGTAATTGGAACTTTTTCTCTACCTATCATGATTCAAAAGTTAGTTTTCTTAGCTTCTCAGAACTTACACAAGGGACAGTGGAAATACGCTGTACTTTTATTCGCTCGGACACGCCCACTTTCCTATAGATAGACCTTATTTCTGTGGCTCTGGCACCTTGTATTCTACAATTATTCATCTTTTTAGGGAATTTCCTGTACACCCTGTATATAGGTATTTAATGTGCCTGTAAAATCTTTGAATAAGAACCTTGGCATGTAATTTTTTATAATCGATATATTATTGAATAAAAGTGTTACCTATATTAGTTTCGGTTAGGAATTTTATTATCACTCCGTGAGGTTCCCTAGTAAGTAATAACACAGCTTTTAACCTTTTGATCGTTGTTAGGCCAGCGCTTCTCGCCTCTAGCCACAATTTGCCCGATTTCGATGGAACTTCTTAATTTGAAAACCTGGTATATACAGAATGCTATTCCCAACAGCAATGAAAGACAATTAATCTAATAAAGACTGAAATGTACTTTTTCCGCTCATTTTTTTGATTTATTCAATTGATATTATTCATTTATGTTACTATTATTAAGTTAAAATTAAACATTTTGGATTTAAAAAGTCTCCAACACTTATTCTGGTTCACAAGCACGTAACACTTATAATACGTCCTTATAACTCGATTGCTTAGAGGCATCTCAGCCATTCATCAAACATTTTTAACTCTCCAGAGAGAGAGAGAGAGAGAGAGATAATTATAAACTCCAATACAACTCTTTAATAAGGATATGAAGTGAGCATCCCTGACCTTTTTCTGGTAAATTAATGCCTCAATTATCTCATATAATTCACTGGCTTTATTTATATAAATAAAAAATAAATAAATAAATAAATAAAAAATCAAACCCATAACCAACTTTCAACGAAAAATACATAAATGCAAGATTTAAAAACTGTTACTATGGGGATGGAGTCGATATATGAATTTTCCGAGTGCGACTCTACATTTTGTATGATCCACTATTTTACATTAGGACTCTGACTTTGATCACGACAGTAAAATAGGGCTCTGCCTTCGATCACGACCCTGACTCAATCTTCCTATAATGCGTGCGATATCCTGATTCCCAATATTGAGTGATATTTTATTAAAAATCCTACTTTTAAAAGGCTTAACGGATGATTGTCCTGTGGCAAAAGCTGCTTAGAGAAAAAGTTTCATTAGAATTTTGACGAACGGAAAAAAGCTTTGTAAACATCAGTAAGCCGATGTAACTGTCATTCAAATAGTAAAATGATCGATACTTAATGGCAGGCCAAATCTGCAGTGAAAGGCGGCAGAAATAATCAATTCATATTATAGATATTTATCACTATTCATTAATATGCAGATTAAGAGAACAATCTCGCAAAGAATACAACAGGAAAGAAGAAGTCATAGGCCGCTGATCTTGAATACCAACTCAAAAATACAGCTGCAAAGAATTACAAGAATCCCCAGAATGTAACTGGAGGAGTGGATGAAATGTATTTATCTGATGAGCTTCGGTTGTCACTGGACAGTTGAAATATCCTGCGTAATCGCATGAAACAATGGATCCGTTATATAATATGTTGACAGTATGGCTGTTGAATTTGAAGTATGTAGTGTGCTTATCCTATTTGGCATAAATCTGGTACTTTGATCTTATTGGGCTAAAGGAATGCTAGGTTTAATCTGTTTATAAACTTTACATGTATCATTGTGTGTCTTCTCCGACGGAAACCAATATTAAAAATAACATAAAAAGAGCAATCATTCAATACTCACATAATGGTTTAAGAAATAACGAAAAACACCTCAAGCATCTTAACCGGACAGCCAACATCACGATCTACGTTCTACGAAGCCTCTTAAAATGAACTAGAGGGACATTTTCTTCTCTTACCCTCTTTCTACTCCAAAGTCGTCACTTTCTTAGGTATATTACTCGTGAGCAACAATCATGGGATCGCAATATAAAGCAACTTCTACCCTGGCATATGTTAATGAGCAAAATGGGCAAACCAAAGATTTAGTGTTTTCGAACTATAATAGTTGCTGCCAGTGACGTGCAGAAGAGGGAGGAGGGCAAGGGGGCGACAAAGAGTGGAAGGGTATCTAATTTGTGGGTTACACATATCCAATCAACGAATTAGCCCCGGGCATCACCAACCTCTTAACGTCACTGGCCAGAGAAGCTGGATCCAGTATTTCTAAAAATGCCGATAAGTTGGTTTTTCTCGTACAAATGTTGCTTGTATACTGTATAAGAGAATTATGCAACCAAAAAATACAAGCAAAGATATTCATAGAGCCTACAATAATCGTCAATGACAGAGATCGAAGAGGATTGGAGAGGATTGCACACTAAGGTGTGCAGGTAGGCAACAATACTTGACCAGCAAAATAGCGGGTTGTAGAAGAGAAATTTGTAACACGCTTGTACCAAATCGAATATAACAGCCAAAAGCCCGTATGCGTATCAAGTCTTTCAATGCCGACCAGGTGGCCGAGAGGGCTAGGGCGTAGGCTTTCTAGTTCTCGAGTTCGCCTGGCTATGGGTTCGAATCCCGCCGTGGGCATGGATGTTTGTGTTTGTCCCGGGCTGCGTAAACTATAACTTGTGTAAAAGGCGCAAAATGACCTAAGTAGTCGACGCCTTAATTTCTAGAACCCCCCCCCCCCTCTTTCAACGCAGAACAAAAAGCTGATGTTGCAATCGGCCCATAATCATCTATGGTTCCGAACGTTATGAATCATGGTAAAACGTGAAATGGTCCGATTAATCATGCTCTTTCACTAAATTGATTACAGAATATGGAGATGAGGCACAGGTGTGGTACAGACGAACAGCGGTTCCGTCATGATCTGAGGAATATTCATGAGATGTTAGTTTTCCTGATATATAATCTGTACTCTGAATAATAAATCTATTCGGAATAGTGTTTCTGACCACTTCATCATAGTATATTCTTTACTTCAGAAAATGATGTATTTCAAGCCCGACAGCTCGTTTGCTCTTTCATGATTCTCGCATTCTCCAATTCGTAAGCCCATCGAGATGTGGAATGAAGTTTGGAAGGGATACGATCCTTGACGCACATATTTTTCTTTGTATAACTACTGATGTTAAAATGTTGTGATTTGCTTCTTAGGCTTTAAACTACGAACGAGTGAAAAAGTATAACAAAAAGTAATATTTCTACAAGCATGCTTGAGCGCACTGGGAAACTGCCCCTCCAAGTCCTGCACATGCCCTATGTTCGACCCATAGGTCAAGGCTGGGAATTAGTCCCTGATTGTTATTTACAACATCGGATGAACAACCAAAACCACGTACTATAGATATAAATGGTCATCGAGCTCCACTGAAAAATGAAGCTAAAACTTCTAGCTCCCGATAGGGCGGGAATACATAAAGTGAGGCTGCATGTACAGTCAACCAAAGGAAATAATCCACACCAGTTTAATACTTATTGTTACATTTCATGCTAATTTGTTGTTTTAATAGCTTTTTTAATTATAATTATTTAAATTTAATAATATTAATAGAGTTTCATGTCGTCGGCGAATAGCAGCAACTGAACGTCAACAACATTAGCCAAGTCATGAATAAACAGATTAAAGAGAACTGGTTCTAGGTGTGATACTTGCGGTACACCAGATGATGCAATAAATGAAGATGAATACGAGGAAGCATATCTAACAATTAATTGGCGATCTTTTAAGAAGGAAGAAAACCATGCTAATAATGAACCAGTGATCCCATAAGATTCTAATTTGTGCAGAAGTATGGAGTGATCTACTCTATCAAAGGCCTTTGTGAAATCCAGATAAATAGCGTCGATTTGTTGATAATTTTTAAAGGCAGATATTACGTGGGTTTGAAATGACACTAAATTCGTTACAGTACTTCTGCCGGACATAAATCCATGTTGGAAGGAGGAGATATGCCTGGTCAACAGATTACCAATTTTAGATAATAGCAGTTTCTCAATAACCTTTGCTAAAACATTCTGGATGATAACCGGTCGATAATTGCAGACACTGGCTAATGAACCAGATTTATGAATGGGTACAACATAACTATTCTTCAGAATGTCAGGGAAACATCCAAATTATTAACCAAATTAGTAATAGGGTAGTATAAAAGAGTAGCACAATATTTTAAAACGCTGGGGGGGGGGGGGGGCTACATCCGGGCCACAACCTTTCTAAGGGTTTAACTTATAAAGAGTATTATATACCTCTTCAAAGTTAACGTGACAAGACGATAGGGGAAAGGAGGTATCCTTTAGTGAATTAGATAGGGGAAAGTGATCGAATGATTAGGGTTATCATTTGCGGAATTAGGCGTATCATTCCCAGTGAATACAGAGGCAAAATGTTGTGCATATAATTCACACATAGCTTTAGGATCACTTACTGATGCATCGTTGTGCTTAAGTATAGGGGTATGTACTGAAGAGCGATGGCAGTTACGAATGAAACTCCAAAATGACTTCGGATTATTTGGAAGAGATTCCTGGATTCGGAAAGTATAATCTTTAAAACACTGCCTAGTGAGGCCACGACAGCGTCTACGGATGGAAACAAACTTGAGGTAATCAGATGAACGCAGTGATTGCTTATATTGCTTATGCAAAATCTTTTTTTCAATTATAAGCGCTTTGAGCTATGAGGAAATCCAACAAGGGAAATTGTCATTACCAGTTTTCCTACTTGGAGTATGGCGTAAGATAATCTCTCTTAAGATATTACTAAACTTAGTAAAAAGGTCATTAACATCCGAATTCCAGTTCCAATTCACCCAATCAAGCACAGCAAATCGAAGAAAATATTATCAAGTCTACAATAACGAAAATTGGGAGTATTAACCTGCGTTTTCTCATTATTTATACATCTCGTAGGGAAGAGAAAAGAAAGCGCTGGTTAATGCGGATCAGCAATTACAATAGGATCAGTATCTTCCTGAACCACAATTTCATGAGAGAAGAAAGGATCAAGTCGAGTAAGACACCTCTTCTATTTTTGACGTTGTTTACTTGATGAAGGTTATAATAGGTGATCATATTCAATAAGGCCAGTGATGAGGAGGATGCCGACACAATATCAGGATTACTCCAGTCGGTATTGGGCAGATTAAAGTCACCAAGAATTAAAACATGTGTATCATTTTGATAATTGCACAGTACTTGGTCGATATAAGAAACGTAGAGTAAGTATTAAAAGGTTGACCAGGGGGTATATAAACGCCACCGATAATTATGTAAGTACTGCACCCAAGTGAAATAGATACAAATAAGCAGTCAATATCATTATGTAATGCACTGATTAGTTCACAGCGGAAGTAACACACCGCCACCACTTGACTTCTTACTAGTCGTGGGGGATCTGTCTGGTCTATAAACGTTGTAATTGAGTGCATAAAGTTCAGAATCGCTAATATCAGGGAAGAGATTGGTTTCAGTAAAAACAAGAATATCATACAGGCAGAGGGACAAGTGCAATCTCAGGGTTTCAAGTTTACTCCGAAGTCCATTGACATTTTGATAATAAACATGTAGATTAGTAATCCCGTTGGAGATATTTAGTTTTTTTGTTTAACAACAATTCCAGGGACATTATTAAAAAATTTAATTGTTAAGTTTTCCTCGCCGTCTGAAATGCGATCATTAAGTTCCTTTCTGAGGTCAAAGAGATAACGACGCTCCTTCGGAGTACGATCTCGAGATAAATATACATCATGTAGGGAATCATCATAGGCACTAATATCATTGGTAGAAAATTTCCGTAGTAATTCGTTCGCCAGAGCAGCAGATCGAAACACCACCTTAATAGGCTTTGCCTATTCTATAGATGATCTGTAGATTCCCAACAGGATCAATCATCATGGCTTCTAGAATGTTATTAATTTTAGACCTACCATGAGCCTTTTATCATCGCTATTAAGGTGAGTAGATTCAGGCACGTTGTAAATTATAGCATTACATTGACGGCTGAGTCTATCATGGAATTCAGAGATAATATATTCAACAGTATAATCAGGATTAGGTCCACCATCAGAATGCTGTTGTGATTGAATGCTCTTTGCCAGTTGCAACTTGCAAGCTTGTAATTCTTTTTCCAGAGTTTCATTTTTTGCAGTAAGTTGCGTAATTGTGGTTTCACATGTTGCTAATTTGACTTGAGTTTGCCTTAGATCAGCATGAATGTCCTGTATTTTATTAGACAGAGATTCAACCGAATTAGCAAGATCCATAATAGTTGTTTTTATATCTTTCAAATGCTCTTTAATGCACGATGAGATAGAAGCCAATATATCTCTTTTCATTGTTGAGTCATTATTACCGTAAAGTAAAGGAGTGTTTTCCTCGAGTACTAGTTGTTTCCCTGAACAACTTTGACATTGCCAAGATACGTCGTCTTTTTGAGCGGAATAGAGAGCACTGGTAGTATATATTTGAGCATTTGGCATGGCAAACATTACGTTCCAGTATGAGGTGCTCTAATCTGCTAGACTTGCTTGTAGGGTAATCTCACACAAAAAATTTTGCAGAGCTTAGTAGAAGGCGTCATGATGCTTTAGGTGAAGTTCTGCGAACAATTATTACTGTTGAAGGGTCAAGGTGTCAAGTCGCAGGTGCCAGTTCGTGGAAGCTATCTTTGTAGCTGCACAGTTATCGAAGACAAACAATAGTAAGACTAGGAGGGGGAGATCAAGGTAGCAAGAGAAAAGGGTGCTGGGCCGAAGCCGACGCGATCTATACAAAGCCATGGCACTACGTCACTTGGCATTGTTGAAATTCCATCGGTTTTCGTGACGTATTTTAAATATGAATTTTGTATTTTAGATAACTAAGTAAATACAGTAGAATAAAATGCATTAATGCCAAACATGGGTCATTTACCTTTTTAATAAATCATTTTAGTTAAAATTTTAAATATCCTTATTTTGTTTTTAAATTTCTTTCTGCAAGACGTCACAATATCCATCTGTTTGCATGATGTCACAAAATCAGTACCACGGCTTGTTTAGATCGCGTCGGCTTCGGCTGGGCAAGGTCAGGTCTTGGGTGCCGGGAGTAGAGAGGATCGGGCGTGCATATACTTTTTGTTCTCATTGATGGCGCTAGCGTCAGCTTGATGTATCGAGTTTCCCGAGGTTTATTAATGGCGTTTGTTTAATGGAGTTCTTGACGATATTCTTAGCATTTTTTTATGTGTGTGACGACAACAGGGATGAAGACAGTCTAACAAACGAAACGGTTCTGAACTAAGAGGATACGGGAATAACTCAAAAAAGGAAAGGAGGTTTTAAAATTCCATATCTTTACTCTGGATATTGAGAGGAAAATGGAGTGGATTATAAAAATCAGAACAGGAAAGCCTGTGAGTCCGATTGTCCGCGTCGCAGCTGACGTTTTTCCGACTCCGATTATGATGTAACAAGCATGGGTAAGTTATTTAGTGGCTAGATATATATATAAATAAATAGATTAATATAACTGCTTGATATTTCTGTAAGACGTAGGAGACATTTGTAACGAAACGCAAGCCATGGCCGAGAAAAAAGCTGAGTAAAAGTCCAGCGAGCAGCCCAGTTCGCGTTTATGCTCTGAATTTATTATTGTAACATATCTAATTAATATGTAAATGATTTATCACATTATCGAAATTATATTTTAAGAAACTTTCAACGTATACCATCACGGAATTTTCGTGATTTTTTTTTCTCGCATAAATTTTTTAAAATATAATATCGATAATATGATAAATCATTTACATATTAATGAAATATGTCACAATAATAAATTAAGAGCATAAACGCGACAGGGCTAATCGATGTCAGCCGAGAACGCTACACAGTGTAACGTGTAAAAACAGTAATAAAAGGTTCACGCAGTGGAATTAAGAATGTTGCACGTTAACAGGGTAAGGTTGTATTAAATAAAGTTTATTATAAGAAGATCCAATAACAAAGTAAATATATATACATAAATTGGGTAGGTATAAGTAAAGAGCTAAAATTCTAACTCTAATAAAGTAGATTGATTGATAACTACAATGAATAACATTGAAGTTGAAATCTACAACAACGCTGAATACTCAAAATGAAGAAATATAGCACAAAAATTACATGCTTGAAAACTTACGGACTAAAATTGAGCAAATACAAATAAGCTATTAAACTTCAAAAACTAAAGAACATCCGCACAATATAACTCTTACAAAAGATAACACCGAACTAAACGGCTTTTTCGAGAACACATTAATTAAATATCTTGAAGAATTCCAAAAGACAAAACTTAAGTAATGAATAATACACAAAACGAGAATATCTATTACGACTCTTATTCACTAAGGCATTTAATACGACTAAATCATAACTTATCCTAGACACACGTCGTCATAAATTACTTAGCCTAAACATACAATTAATTACATGAAAACATGGCACTATGCTTCTCGAGTAATGTAATTTATCAATAGCATATGGCGTGGTCTCTCAAAACAACTATGCCTAAAAACAACCTAATTGATGAGTTTAATTGACAATGAATAATGTATCATAAACACCAATTACTTATTAAAGTCCAAGTCCGAGGAATTAATAACTTCCAAGTCCAGACAAATTATTTGAGGATATTTCAGTAGAAGTTCTTACAAACAATTTCAGACAATTTTAATGGAACAGACGTAAAAGTTCACATAATTAAAGTTCATTCCAAGCGCACAGAATTCTACTGATTAAAATACATAGAATCAAGAACACTTGGCTCCTACTTAAATGATAATTATCGTGAAGTAACATCTACGATAAAGAAGGCTTAACTTAATAGTTCGCAAACACGTAGCCAAACGTGTGCTCGCCAGGAGGGCTGGTCACTAAAAGTAGGAGAAAATATAAATACAGACCAGAATTGAAACATTAATATACAGGCATTGAAAAATATTTAACTTTTCCCGCCAACTCTAAGTCACAAACAACGGACGTTAAATAAACCACATTATTTCCACGTTAACATCTTGGACCTGAATTTCGACGCACTCACACTTCTACTTATTCAGGCTAAATATGTAAACCCGTACTGGGTTGAGAGATAGGCGTTCAGCCCAGCTGGAAAGAAGCCTCTAACTGTTGAACGCCCGTCGCACTCTCTTCCATGCAAATCGCTTAACACGGGTGACCAGGCACAAGGGTTAACGCACGATAACGAAAAGGAACTTACGGTCGCAGTTGTCGAAACGGAGAGCGTACGATACAGCAACAAACTCACGGTTGCTCCACATAAACCCGAGCTCGTTGGCTCGTTTTTGCCGCCGGAGTCGATCGTCGGTGGAAACGCCGCCTGCGGTGCTTCTCCGCCGTACACACCTTGCTTCAGCATAGGAAACGGACGACTCGCCACGTCGTCGCTTCTATCAGGCTGAGGGTCATGACGTTCCCATCTATCGCGGGCGACAGCGTAGAGTCCTTTCTTCTCCGGTGTCGAGCAGATATTTTTTTGATGTTTGCCTTCTGAAGTTCGGGCCGCTCTCCTCTTTACCGACGAAACCTCCCGCCAAGAAAGCTTCGGCCTGACGTCACGGAGCTTCATCTGGTCTCTATTGGCTCTTCCGTGGTGGATGGTATGACGACACTGTCTGACCCGCTCCTCCCCCGCCTTCGAACGGGTGAACACTCGTGAGCGGTAATAACAGCCAGTGTCGCCGGAAATCACGTGTGGAATCGATTTCCGTGACACATAGGAATTTTACCCAGCATTTTTCTTGGCCATGGCTTTCGTTTCGTTACAAATGTCTGCTACGTCTTACAGAAATATCAAGCAGTTATATTAATCTATTTATTTAAATATATCTAGCCACTCAATAACTTACCTATGCTTGTTAAATCATAATCGGAGTCGGAAAAATGTTGGCTGCAGATCCGGGCAATCGGACTCACAGACTTTCCTGTTCTAATTTTTTTAATTCACTCCATTTTTCTCTCAATATCCCGAGGAAAGATATAGAATTTTAAAAACATCTTAACCTTTTTGAGTTGGAATGGCACTGAGGGACGCAACAATTTACGGGCATTTTCTAAAAACAAAATGAACTATCCATTAAAACATAAATAACAGCTGTACCGTTGGAATCTCCATACACCAAGCCGATGCTTCCCCCTCTACAGGGTGTTTTTGAATTGAGTACAGTTTTTTGGGAGATGATAGAAGAGGTCCTTAGAAGTATTTTTTGTCATATGAACATGGGGTCCCCGCAGCTCCGTTTGCTTACAATACTGCATTGAACAATCAAATGACACCGGGATCCAGTGTGCGTTGGTAGGCCTAGATTATTTTATTTTTAACAATTAACACAAGCAATCTACTCTATGACTTTTACAGTAATTGTTCGAAATGACCGCCATTTGCTTCATAGCACAATTCGCAACGCCTTATGATGGATTGATGTACGCGTGGAAACAGTTGATTTGCACGGTCGCTGATGTCACCTGCTGCCGTGACAACACGAGCCGCCAAATTCTTCTTCGGTATCTACGGGTTCGGAGTACACCATTGATTTTATGCTTCCCCATAAAAAAAAATCCATCGGTGTGAGATCTGGCGATCTCGGTGGCCAAGCAACTGGTTCGCCACGACCAATCCAACGACCAGGATATGTCTCATTTAAGTAATCTCTAACTGCTCTTGTGTAATGCGAAGGTGCGCCGTCCTGTTGAAACCACATCAAATGTCTGGTCATTAGTGGAACATCTTCAAGAAGACCAGGGAGCTCCTCCTTCAGGAAACCAAGGTATGTTTGCACGTGCACCTTGAAATTTCTTTGCAAACAATTACTTTAAAAGTTATTACAGTAGATTGCTTGTGTTAATTGTTAAAAATAAAATAATCTAGACCTACCAACGCACACTGCGTCCCGGTGTCATTTGATTGTTCAATGCAGTATTATAAGTAAACGGAGCTGCGGGGACCCCATGTTCATATGACAAAAAATACTTCTAAGGACCTCTTCTATCATCTCCCAAAATATCTGTACTCAATTCAAAAACACCCTGTATATGCGAAAAGCGGCGAACAGGTAGTACACCGGGAAGAGAAAAGTAGATGAAAAAGGGGGTGGGAGAGTTCCTCTATATAGTAAACTTAAGTAAGAATAAAATAAAAGTTTAAAAAAAAGAAAATAAATAAATAAAATTTAGAATAGAAATAAATATGAAAGCAAATAAAAATAAATAAGTAATGGTGAGGAAAATGAAATATAATAGAAAGAAGAAAAAACTAAAAAAATAAAATAATAACAAATAAATAAAGGAAATAAATAAAATTGAGTAATACAAATAATGAGAAAAATAATTTGGAAATTAAAATAATAAGAACATTATAGGCTAAAAATGAAGATAGAGAAATAGTTAATAATTCTGGGATAAAAATAAAGGAGAGAGAGACAGGAGGGAAAACATTATATTTGCACGGACAGAAATAAAAATAAAAACTAAAAGAAGAATCTGGAAAATAAAGGCATAAACCTAAGGAGAAATATTAAGGAATAAGTGAAATCCAAATAGACGAGAAGAAACAAAGACAGAACAAGGTTGAACGTCAGAAAGAAGGCCGAACACGGTGACTCGGCTGGACGGTGGCGGAGACGGTAAGTGCTTTTCCTCAATTATGTCTCTGATTCCACAAATCACCTATCAACATCTCTGAAGTCCATGCCAAGAAGAATCAACGGTAAGAGGAGTAAAGAAATAAACCTATTGTAGGAATAAACTGCATGCAGTTGTATGCTGTTTATTGTTGTGAAATTTTAGATACCATTGTTGTGGATAAGCTCTCATAATTGTTTTGAATTTAGCTGTTTGTTGCCATCGCTGGAAATGACCAAAATGTGACGGTTCCATGTTCGATAACGCATTCAAAATTGTGAAGCTTTGCGGGGAGAGAGGCGATCCAAAATGCCTCTCCTGGAAACCTTTGTGGGATACGACCTGATAATAGGCGTCCTCGTAACGGCACTCTTCTGTTTTTTTCGAATGTGTTATTTCTTTTGCCTTATGTTCAAATTGAGAAAAAATGAGACGGACCACACGGTTAAATATGACTTAATAATTCAAAGGGATAGCTTCTTTTTCTTCTTCCTGTACATGTTTACAGTAGCCTGTCTTATCACTGCTGTTACGGCCTACAGGTTCATTGATAAACTTCAGTATGCTCTTGGTTTCATAATCACGATGACATTTGAATTATTAAGGTGTTTTGTGCAAGTAGATCCATCAGGACACGTGATCTTTCATTTAGACATCTACTTCTTAGACTTTATTAAGTTGTACTTACTTTTGATCGTTATCTCTTGGCTACAAATATCTTTCAGGGACTAAATGTTTAAGAAAACAAGCAAGCGTACTGGCTCAATAAAAGTTCATCTATACACTGGCTATTTTCTCAAATATCTGTACTAAATCTGTTATTTTTACAACATTGTCAAAAATAAACTAAATTGTGCAAGTAGAACTCAATTTGTCAAGTGTTAAACGTACAGTTCCTTGTGTTCATTTTTAGTCATTGTATAAGAATTGTCTTCTGGCTGTTCACACGATAATGCAAATTATTTCTTATTTAAGATCAATGGGCGAGGCCAAAAAATATTATCACCGAGTTGAGTTATTAAAGAAAATCATTGTTGCTACGATACTCAGTAATACGTATAACAATCGTAGCAATAATCACTAATTCACCAACCCAACTCTTGGTTAACATTTTTGACCTCACGCAATGTATATTCAAGCCATGAAACACGTGTTTAGTATTTCATTATTCCTGCTGCGGTCCGAATAACAGCATCTAAGCGAGTTGGCATAGAGTCAGTAGTGTATTGAAGCATTTTCAACCGATATTCCCTGAGTTCCTTCTGGGTTATGCGGCGGCAGGTAATTTACGGAAGTGTAAGGTACTTTTAATTAAAATTAACCTGAATTTATACCCAGAGGATAAAGTCGTGTCAGAGAAGGAAGGAGGAGACGGGATTAATGATTTTCTAATCATTTAATGATTTTCAATTAGAAAATTGGAATAACAAAATTGCATTAATCTTCTTATGGAAGACACCAAACAAATCTTTTACTAAATTCATACAATATAAATAATTGATGGAGGGTTTGGATGGCACAAGTTCACAGGAATTCCTCTTGCTTGAAGCTTGCCGAATTATGGAGTCCTGATAAAGGGCTGGCAACCACAATACCGGAAAGCGGCAACCTTGGCAGGTAATACGTCGGGGGAACACTTATGCTCAAAAGTAAGTGGTACACACACTTCTAATGAAGAGATAGTTCAGATGGACACGGAGATTTAGAAGAATGATATTACTGAAGCTTAAGTTACTAAATATCATATCTTAATTTACAGTATCGCCCACAGACGCTGGAGCAGCCAATCGCGACGCGCAAAGCGAAATTTCGTATGCGGAGCCGACGCTGGATTAGATTCTTGTGTTTGATGGCTAGCAGCTGTGGGACGTCCTGAGATCAGTTCCCGTCATCACTACGTAGACGAATACAGTCGGGTTCCTTCACTGTCGATTCCGAAGAATTGAGGGCGTTGTTAATGTCACTGGTCCGAACGCTGGAATCTGTCTCTTGCTTCTGTCCACTGCAGCACACCACTCGAGTCGGATACCACCGTACGTTTCGTATCGCTGAGGTCCGATTTGGAGAAGTTTGGCAAGCAATGTGCATGTAAGTGGAGCAAGCGTTCGAGTAATTTGTAAAAGAATTATCAAAGGCAAAGTTCAACTTGCTTGCCTGCACATGGGCGGCCCTATGCCCAAGTTTCAATTGAGTCCGTTGTGGTTTCTTGAAATGAGTACGAAGGGAGGACCTCGTTGTCAACCTTTTCCTTCCAGCATCACGTTGAGGTGAAGCGACAGCTTTGTACTTATTGCTAGGCTCGATTTGCGCCGTTGAGTTCTCCTCGAGGAGTTTTCTTCGTCGTGTTCGCCGTCCTTTCAAAGATTGTAGTCGCTCGC
This sequence comes from Rhysida immarginata, assembly GCA_023313115.1. Lineage (NCBI taxonomy): Eukaryota > Metazoa > Arthropoda > Chilopoda > Scolopendromorpha > Scolopendridae > Rhysida > Rhysida immarginata. The sequence goes on from JAHWFO010026271.1 coordinate 1,831,629, forward strand.
TCGTTCTGTCTCCATCGATCCATCGAAATGGCTTTCTCCTCCTGGAGACCTTTTCCTTGGTCCGTCGTCCCCGAGCTGTTGGAGACTGAGCAGAGATGGTGTGTGCCCTAGCGGGCACTCTTAGAAGGATCTTGATTCAGGGTGTCAGCCCACATGTAATAAGGAGTCAATCATGCCGTTCGAACTGCGCTTCTTATAAAAACGTCTCAGGTCGAGGCTCGTTTGTCCACCAGCGAGACATCAAAAGACCAGTGGAAAGGTAAAATGATGGACATAACTTCCCTGCGATCCTCTAATGACGACACGACGACGCTTAGATGACGAGTAGCGCCTTTTAAAAAACGAGAGGACCCAACTGAAACCATTTCAGGAGCAATAAATAGCACAGGTGAATCGCACCTCTCTTTCAGAATCCTGCTACAGATGGAGCCCCACCTGTTGCTCTTTCCCATCGAGCCAGCCAAATCTTTTTAACGAGAAAGGCAATGGAAACAGCTAGGTCCTTAATCAGCGGTTCGCTGGAGGAGTCATCCATTAGGAACCGCACGAATTGGTACGACATACTTGTCAAACCAAAATGACGCATCAGATGGCTCCAAATGGCTTGCGCAAATGAGCACTCTAAAAAAGGCATGAGGGATTGATTCGAGAATCCCACAAAACTGGCTCCTGCAGAGCCAACCACTCCCCAAAGATGAAGGCGCTGAAGAGTGTAAAATCCATGGTTCAGCAGCCGCCACTGGTAATTAAAAACGTTCCTCTCGAAGGCCCCTGATGGTCTTGAAAATGGCTACCCATGGATGGCCAGGGAACAGGCTGATGATGTCCGGAATTGCGCCCTGGTCGGACTGCAGGAAGAACCAGGAGAGGTGCAATCCCCCCCCCCTTCCCCAGTCTTGTGCCCTCAGTTGTCGTAAGCCGGGAATAAATGTCTGTAAATCGTGGAGAAACTGTCTATAAAAGTCCGGGAAATGAAGATCAATAATCACTGGCAACAAGGGGGGCATTAGTAGCCTATTCACTCTAAAGTAAAAACGTACTTAATAATGAAAAGTAAATAATGATTAGCCGGCCAGGTGGTCGAGAGGGCTAGGGCGTAGGCTTTCTAGTTCTCGCGTCCGCCTGGTCGTGGGTTCGAATCCCACCGTGGGCATGGACGTTTGTGTTTGTCCCGGGCTGCGTACAGATATAAATTGTGTAAAAGGCGCAAAATGACCTTAGTAGTCGACGCCAAAAATTCTAATAAACCAACCAACCAACCAAATAATGATTAGCGCGTACTGATTTAATGTTTGTTTAGACATTTTTACGAATTGCGAATAATTTACGCTATTTTAATTATACATTAGTTTCTTCATACATCGTTAACTAAGAGAAAGTACGAAAAGTTTCCGGTACAATCCTATTCGTGAAGAGAGGTGACTTGTATATTTTAGTACACTATCTATCCAAAAGTAATTGGACACTTTCGATTTTAGACGCTTTGTCGAATATTTCGAAAAATCCTGAAACTTCAAGGGAGTAAAGAGCATGTTACGCAACAAATATTTCATCGAAGGTTTTGTCCCGAAGGCAAATAGCGGACCGGTAACGAATTAAACAAAAAAAAATAATGTTTGGGATCACCCTGTAAAAACTAATGCTTGAAATTCATTGTAGCTGTACCATATGCTTAACAGGCTTGTTTTACTTTTCTGTGTTCATTTGTAGAAGAATAGCTCGTATAGTCATGGAGATATTAAGGGTTTCTTTAAAAAAATCGAAATGCTTTCGTAAGTTTTTTATTTATAACATGCAGGGTTTTCAACACAATGCAATGTCATTTTCAGGAAACTTGACAAACTACAGTATAGACAACACCCTGCAATCAGAATATTAAATATTTGATGAAATATGAGCATTTTTACTAAATAATGTTTAACTGCGCATACCAAATTGTCTTTTGCATAATTTATTAGTGAAATGTGTGGAGCTACTCCTATAAAAAGCCCAAGCAAATATCCTGAAAATTGAGAAAGATATCGCCGATAGAATGAGTTGAATTTCAGTTGCTCTCAAAAATAAACAAAACGATAAGGGGCTTTCTCCAAACTTTTATTTTTGGATCGGACTCCAGTATCAACTTTTACGCTGATATGAAGTCAATATGAAGTCAATATTTTTTCATGTCAGCGTAAGAAAAAGAAGTTGATACTGGTGTCCGATCCAAAAATAAAAATTTGGAGAAAACCCCTTATCGTTTTGTTTATTTTTGAGAGCAACTGAAATTCAACTCATTCTATCGACGATATGTTTCTCAATTTTCACGATATTTGCTTGGGCTTTCTATAAGAGTAGCTCTATACATTTGGCTATAAATTCTGCAAAAGAACAATTTGGTAACATATGCGCATGCGCAGTTAAACATTATCTAGTAAAAATGCTCATATTTCATCAAATATTTAATATTTTTCTATTCTGATTGCAGGGTGTTGTCTGTACTGTAGTTTGTTAAGTTTCCTGTAAATGGCATTGCATTGGGTTGAAAATCCTGCGTGTTATAAACAAAAAACTTACGAAAACATTTCGACCTTTTTAAAGAAACCTTTATATCTCCATGAATATCGTGCTATTCACATACAAATGAACACAGAAAAGTAAAACAAGTCTCTTAAGCATATGCTACAACTACAATGCATTTCAAGCATTATTTTATACAGGGTGATTCCAAAAATTATTTTTTTGGTTTACTTCTTTGCTAGTCCCCTATTTGCCTTCGGGAGAAAACTTTCGCTAAAATATATAATGTATAACATCCTTTTTACACCTCTAATATTTCAGGATAATTCGTCAAGTATTTTTCTAGATATTCGACAAAACGTCTAAAATCGAAAGTGTCCGATTACTTTTGGCTAGATAGTGTATAGATTTGGTGAGTCAGATGTTTTGTGAAAAGATATAAATTCTTTTCTGATTATTTTTTTCCTAATTATTTAAGAAACCTTTGTTATCTGAAACTGCTATCCTATTGAACATTTGTGTTAGAAATACTATCAAAATGTATTTTACTAAGCATTTGATCTTTAATGCGGTGATGATCTTCTTTAAGTGTAAATATAATATTATTCAATATTAAAATACTTCTTCTAGAAACTTCATGGGTTTCCATGTGGATCTGCTGGCGCTCGCGCTCGAAAGTTTGAAGGCGATGAGAGTGAGCAGACCATGGCTATAAACATTGAAAGCCAATAACTTGTAGTATTAAAGTACTATGTGTAAACTGTTAGCGCATTTCGTTTTAATTAAGATTCCGAGCCAAAGCTACCTTCTTTAAAGTAGCATTTGTTGTGCTTAGTTTCTTTCCTTGAAAGAGAGGGGAATTGCCTAATGAGGCCTAATTTGCGCTGGCTTAGACTGGGGCACAAGCAAGAGACGATTAAGTGAAATTTAGTGCCGTTTTACGTAACAACTCCATTCGCTACTTGTAAAAGTTCAACTTTATGTTTAAACGCCTAATGAACGTAAAGGAATTTAGAAAGTCAAGAGCTATCCCCATAAAAATCACTAATCAGGTTAGAGTAAAATGTGCTCTTAAAAGGAATTATATCAAAACTTAAAGAAGGAGGAAAATGTTGAGAAGATATTAAGGAAAACGTTACATTTTTTCTAGCTTTGAAAAGGGAACCAAGATTTTTATCTAATGGAGAAACTTTGTAGCAATATAAAACTGATTGTTAGTGTAGCAATCTAATAAAAAAGATAGACGGTTAAGGGATCTAAAAAAAACATTTCGTGCTTTGATATCGGAGTTAAGATGAGACAATTTTAAGAATAAAAGAGCTAAAATGCTTCATAAAAATTAATTAAACCTTTGAAGACTTTTTAAGATTGTGCCAGTTTGAAAAAAATTGAAAAGTTATCCATTTTTAATTATGATCAAATCATATTTCTGGTTCATCTTCAGAGAGAATATGAAGAACTGGAATAACACATAGTCTATCATTTTTATTTTATTACTAGCGGAACCCGTGAAATTCCCACGGAATAAAATGAGAGTATTGAATAAAATAGAAAATAATTTAAAAGTTTATTAAAAATTCTAGAAAAACCTGCTGCAAAATTGCAGCAAAAATAAAACCAATTGAGATGACATGCATTTTAATGGCAGTTATATGGTGCTCCTTTCGAAACTGGTCGAAAGTAATAGGAAATAATTTTCGAACTGTTCATCGGAGGTTGTAAGCAAGAAATGTCGAGTATGCAAAAAATGATAATTTTATTTTTATAATTCGTTACATCTCTACGTGGTCTTCGATACCTGTGAGGCACATCTCACACGAAAAAACAGTTCACGCCAAATTTTAGCTAACAACTGTGGCATTACAGTTCTACTACAAACTTCCGATTAAAGTCTTCCGGTTCAGTTGTGTGCTGACCAAGTGTATAAATACATAGACATTTTTGATGAATTCCCCACATGAAAATCCTAAATGGTGAAATCTGGATGCTTTTTTTCTTGCATGAATGCTGGCTCGCTGCTCTGCATTCATGTGAAACCAAAATGGCGCCAAAATACTGAGGTGGATGTGAATTCGTCATTCGTGAGACTTGCAGTCACCTCCATTAGACACCATACGAAAACATTAGGCTACACCCGAACGAAATGGGACCGAAATGGACTAATGATAAAGTGCTAACGTTAATTGAGGCGCACAAGAATGAAACTTGCCTGTATGCGATGAGTTCACCCTGCACAGTAGCATGCCCCATGAGTCCCAGCAGCCGAGCCTGTAACCCAAAAGAAGCACGGGGGCGCTGGGCTTTATTGTCAGATATTATTCTTATACCAAGAATAATAATTAAACCAAAGATACAGAAGAATTGAGACGAGAATTTTTTCAAAAAAATATTTTTAAGACTAGTTTTTATTTGAACTAGAATTAATAAGGTAAAAATACGTATAATGATGAAAATTTATAATTAGCAAACAGTTGTATATTAAACTGGTAATTTGCCAGTAAAAACTTAATTTACACAATCTACGTAACATATGTTAAATAAAGTTTGCTGATAATAATAAACTATAAATAAAAAAGAACATGTGAGTTCGTCCAACACCACCTCTACTCAAAGCCTGAGCGCGAAAACGTCATACATTGTTACATCACCTACGGTAGGGTATTGTTAATCATATTTCTACCAATAATAAGCCCGAAATTGATCCTACCGTACGTGATGTAACAATGTACGTGAGCAGGCTTTCTCTCTAGGCGGTATTGGTTCGTCATAGAAACAGTTTTGCATTGTTGTTGCACGTTTATGCATTGTTGGCGCTGGCTTGAAGCACACGCAGGAACTGAAAAGTCACCTGGCCATTGTTGTCTGAGCAACCATTTTTATCAAACTATAAATAAAGGAGAACATGTGAGTTCGTCACCCAAAACAATTTGAATGTGCGAGCTTTGCAACAATATGAATTGAATTTTAAATGTACGAGCTTTAACAATATTAATTGAATTTGAAACTAATTAACTGCACGCGGATAAAGTATTGTGACAAAATAAAATTATGCAGTGGAAGACTTTGTTGTACAGTGAACAGTCAGACAGTTTGTTCGATGTTCGTCAATAATATCTGGTAGCAAAATTCTGGTGCCAGCTTCTCCGCTGAAAGCATAGGTAACTCCTTATTATCTAATAGAAATTATGTAAAATGGAAAACGTAAGACAGCCACATAATAATTTAGCTAACCACATTACAGTTACAAAAGAGCACATGAATTGATTTAAAGTTCAATTAATCCAGATAACGAAATTCCAAAAGTCTTAATTCGATAAATGCAACATTCAAGTCTATCATTCAACGGCCAACCCAATATGCAATAAAATCTTGTAAACATTCCAAGGAGGAGCTTTAGCATGAAGCAGAAATACATTTATACATTTATTAAAAATAAATTAACTCCCCCCTCCCCCCACACCCACCCCGAGTAGGGTGAGGGAAGTAGCAGATCCTGCGGTCATCTATTTTTACCCCTTTATCTGCACTTTTTGCTTCTCCCCAAGTTTTTTAATAAAAAAAAAAATTGATTTTCTCGAACGTAATATGTATTGAATGTAAAAAACCTCGTTATCTTCTTTCCTTTTTCATCATTTCCGAACGTATGATATATAACATGCCATGTTGCCATAGTTCTAAGGACCAAGTGACTGCCACCCCCGCAAATCCTACCCCAATGGAACAAACGGGGCTAAACTTCATAGCAAGGTAGATCTTGCCTAGAGGAATCTGGATACTGAATTTCACGCCTTTACGTACTAAATAGCACATAGATATGCTGTCCTCTCTGAATCCCACCCCGGTAATTCCGACCTCATTGTATCAATCAAAACCAAACTAAATAGTGCAGATGGACATGCCCATAGGAAGCTACATTTCAACATTATCGAATTTCAACCTTCTACCTCAAAAAGTGTAGATATTATGAAGGACTAAATAAGTTGCTACATTCTTCCGCTACTTAATAATTTAGACAATGAGCACGGAGAAATATTACTCTCTTATTCTGTGATATGAGCACTTGAGCAATCGTGCGTCGACCAAGCGATATTACGTGCGCGCGCCGATGTCAATAATGCTTAAAAGATGAACAGAAAGTAACAATATATTCCTTCTTGACAAATCGATTGTTATATGAAATGCCAGTATCTTTGAATTCTTTACACTCACTGTTTTAGCACGTGAATTCGACTTGAAGGGGTCCACGAAAAATTCTGAAAAGTTGATACGGCCGAGCGAAGACTTTGATAGTCATATTTCTGAAAACAGAATTTGAAAAAGTTAATCCGTTTTCAAGTTATCGTGTAAACGGCGGCCGGCCGAATAAACGTACAGACCAAGGACGCATTCTTATAAGTAGCTTTTATGCTAAAGCTCCTAATAATGGTTGCGTCTGTGAAAAATTATCTCAATTAGGTAACTTTAGATACTGATAAATAACACTGAGGTAAGATTCTCTCAAAGAGGTCTAAATTCGTCTGTCTGGCTGACGAAATTACTTGTAAAAAACTTGGCCAATGAAATATCTCAACTTGTTGACTTCGTTATAATGACGCTAAAAGCTAACAGGCGGAGCTTTCGCAATCAAAAGGCATAGAGATATCCTTTTCTTGCAAAAGAAAAGGCCGCTTAAACCTTCGGTAAACATACCTTTCAGTGCACATAAAACATATTCCTTCTTACTAGATTTGCTGTCCTGTGGCTCCTTCCAAAACTCTATCTGAGGACGTGTTACGCAATTCCTTTGCGTTTAATCACTGCTTAAATGTAGCAGATTCACTATGCAGTCTTTGCATTTCTTCGAGGTAACATGACTATTTTTAGTCGCTTGTAGAAAATTCAGTTCGAATGAAAGATTCATTACTCACTCCGTCGTTTACACATTCACTCTCTCGAACCACTTATCTAACACCTTTCCACCTTCCTTGCGCACTGTTTTCTTCTTTTCCTTCTCGTTTCTTTCTTTTCTCCTCCTATTCCGTTTTTCTCTGCGCAGCTTCCTTTCTTCTTGTTTCAACTTGATCACTTCTTTTGTTACTCACTTTTAAGTCACTGGAGAATTCTCTTGCGTAAATTATGCGCGTTCTCCAGCGACGTTTAGGAGTAAGATGTAACAGTTATCACTAGACCTAGCATTAGTTTCATTTCTTCGACAGACTAATTGTCTCCTTCTACGAAGGCGAGTCAAACGAAAGTGAGCCAACCCATCCCGCGCAAAAATGGTTCGGTCCATTATCTGCGACGCATGTGCATAGTAAACAGTCATCTCTCATTTACGAAAGTGACACGTAGGTGTGAGGATAAAAGTTATTTAATGCTCTCATACACTGGTTTGAACACGATTGCGTGACATAATGGACACTCCAAAAGATAAACAGCGTGGTGTGGTCAGGTTTTTGACAGCTCAAGATGTTTCCCAACATGAAATTAGTCGCAGTATGGCTGCCGTGTAAGGCGAACATTGCATTTCATTGGCCACTGTGAAGCGTTGGAGCAAACGGTTCAAAGAAGGACGTGAAAGTTGCAAAGACGATCCAAGACCTTAGTGTGGTTGAGGAAAAACTGGAAAGTTTCAAATGGGAAACGCTGCAACATCCACCATACAGCACCGATCTCTCTTCTTGCGATTTCCACATTTTAGGGCAATTAAAAAATAGCTCAAAGGAATCAGATTCGTGTCGGACGATGACGTGAAAGAGTCAGTTACAGACATTTTGAAGCAGTAACCCAAGGAGTTTTATGAGAAGGGAATCACGCGACTCGTTAATCATTGGGACAAATGTCTAAATGCTCATGGAGACTACTTTTAAATAAAGTACTTCGTTTGTCGTATTTCCATTGGCTCATTTTCATTTGACTCGCCCTCGCATCTAAAGAAACCATTCTTTGGGAGATTCCTGGCACAACTTCTAGATACCGTTCCTAAGCTCGTCGTTGGAGAACTTCTCATGTCACCGCCTCTTTCATTGCGTCAAAAAAGTTGCGACTGCGACGCTCTTACAGATCGCATATAATTGGCCGCCTGACTAAGACGAATTCGTCTTTCTACACTAATTTCATTGTTTATAGCCAAACGTTGCCTGTTAGCCCCAGTCATATTCTACCCAAAGATGACTGTTTACGCCTCGGCATTTTGAAATGCATTAAAATCGTCACTGCTTATTCCTTCGAGGCTAACGAGAAACATAGGCTCCGGCACTGAAAAGTCACCTGATCAAGATAGGTCTAGCAACAATCCAACCTTCATTGTTTCTAACAAAGCGAAAAATCCTAATTGTTAAAATTCAATAAGGTAACAATGAAGGTCACATTGTTGCTAGACCTATCCAGGTCAGGTGATTTTCAATGCCGGAGCCTGCCTTTCTCGTTAGCCTCGTTATTCCTTATGTTACCTTGCTTAACAAAATCTACACTAAAAAACCTGTCCAGAGAACATATCTATATACTCATGAAAATCGGATCTGTGGTTCTCGAGTTATAAGCGTACGAACAGATCAGCATTTGCGTTTTATAATATAGATTAAAATTGTGTTTCACTGAAAGCCCACCAGTCCACGGCCTCCCCCTCAGTTGAGTATAGATATTCTTCAATTTGAAACCTAATGAAGATATACAGAATAAATGCTTATTATCTATATACTAAAACTCTTGCAATCGTTCAGTAAGGGGTCCATAGTGCTGTTTCTACCAATTTTATTAAAACTTTTGCGTGTATTTATTTATTTATCTGTAATTCTATCTCCTCCTAGACAGTTTGAGCAAGCGAATTGAAATTTTCAGGGCAGGCTTATCAATAAAGGACCTGCTCTATCGCCAAAAATCAGCCCCCTACGACCCCCCCCCCCTTCCCCACTTTCTGGGGTTTTCATTTAAAATTATCTGCTTTTGCTTTGTAATTCCCCTCAACAGATGGCGCGGGCGGGCGAAGCCGCGGGTAACAACTAGTCTTTAATTAAACCTCTTATTATAAAAGGCATAAAGTCACATTTAAAGAGTTATTATTGCAAATCGATTTACTTGAAAAAAGTGACGTTATTATGCTAACAAAAATTTTATTACTTTAGTTGAAACATAATCGAATTTAAAACTCTTTTGATGAATCAAACCAGGTGAATTACTTATGAACGTACACCCAAAATAACTTTCCATATGAGAAATGCACTTATTATATAAAATGATCTACATGTATTTATAGCTAAATATTTGACCACACTGAGAACACTGCCTTTTGCCATTGTATCGTCTTTAGATTAGCTGGCAATAAGCTCTTGCACGAAAAGATTACTACACTTTGCTAACTTCAACTTTAATAGAAACCCATCATTATGCACGAAACACTAAAAGCGGCGAAAGCCGTAACACTTAAGCTTTATTTATGAACAAAATAAAATTGAGAAAACGCTCACAAAGAAATTGTTAAGCAGTTAAGTCTTCTGGGAGTACACAGTGATATATAATAAATTAAGTAAACTCAGTAATTACGTTAATTAAATTGAAGCAATTTATTCGAAGTGAATTCTTACAAATTAAATGGAAAAGAAGAATTATATTTTCAGCATCCAAAAAAATTAATTAGAATATTGAAAGTGTACAAATATGATTAAAATGAATTTATTTTAGCTCTCATCAATCAAATTAAAAACCATTAAAGAATGACATAACCAAGTTACCGAAAGGCTAAACTAATCGCCGGCACATAAACTATTTGAAACATAATTCCAAAATTTTTCAATTGCTTTTTTAAAACCTTAAAACAGGTTCCATTGATTCAGATTCGATAATCTACGAGTTTTATAACTAATCTTATATATTTATTCATGACATATACTTGTTGCTTGATATGTTGTTACTTTGTTGTCCTATTAAATTTCCAGTGGTACAATAGTGGTATCATTAGCACAGGCACCGCTGAATAAATATCGACCATCTTCGAACTTTGTAATTATTCTTATATATTCGTCCATAACAGGGCGTTCCGAGTTGTTTGATATACTACTTGCTATATCTTATCATTGAAAATTTCAGAGGGTGTCATAAGGGTACCATTAAAGCACTGCCATTGTATCGATTACGACCATTTTTAAAATGGTTCAGTCGCGGAACCATATTTATCAATTGGCGAAAACAGTAATTAATTTCGCTTTTATCTCGTCGTTACGATTTGTTTGATGTATTACTTAATATATCTTCCCATTGAAAATTGCTAGGTGGGGTCATGAAGGTACCATTTGTGCACGTACTATTGAACCGATTTAGATAATATTTGTGACTGGTTAGTGCCATGAACCATATTCATCGACTGACGAAAACAGATTTTGAAAATCTTTCACAGACTTGGAGGAGTTAGAGTTACGGACAGACAGACAGACACGTTTCCCCACACTGACAGCATAAGCATCTTTCGGTACTTAAATAATAAATTTAAGAAAACATATGAAAACAATAATGATTTTACCGCCAAAGCGGAAAAAGAGAGCACATTTTCATGTTATAGCATCGTACATGGATATATTGAATTAATCAACATTTTAAAACACTTAAGAGAAAATAAATAAATATGAAAACTAAATTGTAAATTACTATTTAATTAAGCTAATGTATAGAGAGAATTTAAACGAATAAACTTGAAGAACGGAAAGATGGAGAGGGAGTTATTCATCATACATTAAAAAAAATAAAAGTTCTTTAATTTGTAAGAATTCCCAAATAATGTTAAACGAAGTGAGCCTCAATTGCTGAAGCGTTGTGTGTAAGCATCTATTATTTTTTCATATTAAATTACTAAAGTGTTTCTACGTTATCGTCTACTATTGAAGCAAGCGATTAACTACTATTAATTAGCAATATGTAAAACAGTAGTGAGTTTTAGATAACATTAACCTAACAGCATTATGCTCTTGATACAAATAAGCTATGGATAAAAATAGATCTAACAACTAGTAATGAGTTGGTTGATATATTACACGCCATATCTTAGCATTGAAAGTTCTAACAATACTATATTGTACCATTAGGGCACATGCAACAAAACCAATTCCCACTATCATTATTTTCTCGTTATATTCACTCATGACACGCTGTTACGAGTTGTTTGATATATTACATGTCATATCTTAGCATTGAAAGTTTCATTTGGTACCATTAAAACACGTACTACTAAACATTTCACACCAACTTTACTTACGCGTTATATTCATTCATGAGACATCCTTGCACGTACACGTGCCATTAGACCAATAACTGCTGTCACTAGTTACTCTTATATATTCGTTCATGATATGTTGTGACGATTTGTTTGATATATTACATGCCATATCTGGTTATAGGAAGTTTTTAAGGAGGTATCTTAATGGTACCATTAAAGCACGTGCCATTATAGTACGTACTTATTCCGGCTATCTCACGTTCGTACTTGTTCGTGCTCTGTCCCATATTAATGGATTGGTGAAAACAGACTTTAAAAAAGTTAATGCGTTTATGTAATAACCCTAGGAATAAATACTAAGCTCCCTAGGAATAAAAAAATTCTCTTGATTTAGAGACCGAACTGTCCTTTCAATAATCGTCAAACACGTGCACCCTGCACGCGCACCATCTCATTAACGTTTAGAGCACGCGCAGAGCCGAACCCATTTATGTTCTCAACACGCGTTTTCCCGAATGCGAGGATAATTCGTGACTTCCAGCAATTTAATACATGCACTCTTTCTATTGCAACGCAATGAATTGTGGGATTGTCTACAGACGGACGGACGAACAGCTGGACAAACCGATCACATAAGCACATTTCTATATATAGAAAATGTGCTAAAAAGATAAAACCATTTGTATCGCGAAGAACTAGAACAAATATTAGATCATCTAAATTCTTGTAACGTGAATAAAAACAAAATTATGGATAAGGAGATTTTAATATAAATTGGTTGATTGATACAATCCAATTAATTAAATATCGAATATTACAATTTTGAGCGTAACTGCAGAAACTTTGAGAGCAGCACTTCAAATAATAGAATTGACCTGACAGACTAAGACTGGTTTGTTTGGAATATTTCATTAAATAATGATTTTTATTGATCAGCTGATAACGATAATTCGCTCTCACCAGCTTACTGTGACAATGTGAAGTCGCCTGGAGATTTAAGCCTTCAAAGATTTTTATGCCTATGTGATAACATCTTGACGATTAGAAAAGACATTGAATAATTAAAAATGCAAAAGGATTACGTAACGTTCCCTAAAAAGTGTAATGTGCAAGAGTTATTTATCGATTTATGCACAAAAATTTCAGTCAAGGTTGAGACAAAGATAAGACTGTGCGAATTAAAGTTTCGCAATTTGTGATGATGAAATCATAGACACAAACCTCACTTTGTGCGGTTTTCGCAGTTAAGATATAACTGAATATTAGCTCGCAATTATGAATTTTCTAGTTTCGGTTCGCGATCGTAGAAATAACGAAAATGTAGACAAGGCAAACCCACTAATGATGTCTGCAACATCAAAAGGTTATTTCGAGCTTCATGCCAAAAGAGCTTGTCAGATGGCTGCTGTAGTTTTTTGATAAAAAATGGAAACGACAGTGGACTCCTAGCTCTTCTATCTTTCTCAACCCCCTTGTGACTTTCTCTCCTTTTCCAAGATGACAATCCTCAAGGGTAATAATCATTCGACATCACTCGGGAAAATCAGAAAAAAATTGCTGAATGTCATTAGACAACATCACAAGATAATTACGGTGCTTTCACTTGTGGCAAATGCGCGCAGACGGGGATAATTTGAAACGTGAGGCACTAAATGACCATACGTTTAACCAGCAATTTCTTGGAACCATATGAAATGTAGGTTACATTAAAAAACCCTAATATTCACTGCAGTGTAAAATGTAATTTAGTTTGAAATATGAAATTATTTTTTCCTTTCATATTTAGTAATAATACCCAAAGAAGGAAAAACTTCTAATTCACAAATAATAAAATTGAAATACCGGATACGCATTTCGGGTACCAGGTATCTACTGTATATTCAGCAGGAAAGACAAAAGTGAAAGGAATAAAGAAAGACAGTAAAACTTTAAAACTAGAGTATATATGCCGGTACGATTTAGGACATTCATGTTGCAGAATAGGATTGTCTTTCTTGATAATTTTAAGTAATTCATAATAATCAAAGTAGATGATTTACGCATTATTGTTAATATTAAACCAAAGCCTATGGGTGTGCAGCGACTATTTGTAATGCAGAAGGTGGCTTTAGAGGAAGTGAGTTTTCACCGAAAACCTGTGGACCGAAACGTTTTCATCGATGCCGATTTCGCATCCGCAGAAACATTGATGAATTAAATTCCGCACCCCCCCCCGACTGCCCGAGGTTGTATCCAACCTGATGCACAAATAGACCCAGCATTTCATCTACAGGACCGAGCAGACCGTCTTCAAGCAACCAATAAGTAACAGTGCCTATTGAAGAAATTCAATCAGCTGGAAATTCATCACAAGTTTCAACAGCAACACGAGCCCGTCGAAAACATGTCCAGGTATTGAGCCTTTTGATGTATCATTTAAATGTTCTTTTTACTAAACTATGGTCATTTTATCTTTTGTTACAATTTTGGACTCTGGCAGTACATATTAGGCAATTGGATGCCTAAATTGTACCACAAGAAGGGTGTTGGGTTTATATTTTTTATTTTATTCATATATTCTCTGATACTTGATTTTTTGTTTTTGAAATAAAGTCAACTAACTTCAATATAATTTGCAAAATTTATCTTCCCATTGTTGTTTATATTAAAGAATTACAGTAGAAAACCTCTAAGGGGGTTCAATATAGACAACTTTCTCCTATAAGCTCGCGTTTATCTTTGCAATGATATCTATAGACTCGCCTATACACTCAGCTGCCATTTTATTAGGTACATCTGTCTAGTAGCGTGTTGAACCTCTCTTAGCCCACAAAACCGCCCGTATTCGCTTGAACATGGATTCAATGAGATGCTGAAAACTTTCTACAGAAATGTTGGCCCATGCAGACATAAGAATTTCCTGCATTCCCGGAGATTCGATGAGGATGTCGGCAAGGAGCGAACGGTCCTTTCCAACTTATCCCAAAGATGTTTAAAATGGTTGAGATCTGGGGTCTCAGCCGCCCACTGCATCAAGGAGAACTCACTGTCGTGTTTCTCTAACCAGTTTTTAGTAAATCTGGTCCTCCTTCTGGAAGGAGCCATCTGCCTGCTGATGAACTTGATCTGCTTATGTTTATGTATGTTTTGGAGTTCAAACGAATGCCTACAGATATTAGAGGATCCAACTCATGCCAAGAAAATATTCCCCCCACCATTACTCCGCTTCCACCACCATGACTTCATTTTGTTTTCAGGCCACCTTTTTCCAATCCTCAATGGCCCAATCCTTGTGCTGCTGTGCCCACAGGAGGCGCACTTTCTTGTTCTTCTCTGGCAGTATTGGTACCCGAGATGGCCTTCGGCTTTGGTAACCCATTCGACTAGTTGTCCGTTCTGATATTGTTTTCTGGCTATCTGAGTTGTAATGAGCAGTAATTTGTGCGATTGATGCCTTTCTGTTTTCGTGCACAAGTCTTGACATTCACCTATAGCCTCTTTTATCAATAAGCCTGGAGTCACGATGGCTACATGGATTTTGTTCATTGCCCCACTCTTGAAATTGTGGTACGTGAAAAGTTCAGGAGAGTCGCCGTTTCTGAAATGCTCATTCCAGACAGTCTTGCACCTACCACCATGTTATGCTGGAAGTCAATCAGATCATTGGTTCCCCCCATTTTTGCTATGGCTTCACCCTAACTAATAGTAGAAAAGTTGCTTCAGGACATTTATACCGTGATTTGTGATCATGTGACATGTAAATCAGGCAGTCACTCAACTTGCATCTTTTGTGAGATGTATCTAATAAAGTGGCAAGTCAGTGTATCCTCTAAAACCTGCGTGAACTGGAACTGTGACGTTCATGCCAGAATCCATTATTTTGCGGAAATTTCCGGATATTTATGATCATATTGTGTTTATTCCGCTTGCTTAGTTATACTATGTTTATTATAATTATTATACTAAATAATAATTTATTTTAAACGCTGCGTTTGAAATGATTATTGGTAAACTATAATATCATAAATTACACAAACTAATAAAAAACATCCAAGTAGAGAGCATAATAATAATGCTTAAAATAACAGATTGATCGCCGCTGCTATCTATCACTTTTTCTTTTTATACCTTGCAATATTCTCGTTATCGCATGGCGACAAAAATCAATAGAAGAAAATTCAACTAAAATCCATGATTATTATTGATCTAAGGAGTTTAAATGATTAATTTTAAATATAAATGTGGGTAGTCTCCTTTTAATGGGGAAAATCGTAAAATTAAAATTTAATAAAAACAAAAAATAAAGTCACCAATCTTGAAAAACGATGAAGAAGCTTGTGAGTCAGGTGAAGAAATTCATGCTTTACATCTAGTATTTGTGCAGAACTATATAAAAAAATCTTTAACTAAAATTAGCAAAAATAATTGATTAAATTAGGCTGTAGCTTTTCTAAGACGCCGAAATAAATTAATATTACTTTCAGAATCCCAATTTAAAATCAGGAAGCGTAATGAGCACCTGAATTATCATAAACATTACTGTCATTAGAATTTGCTGATAGTAAATATTAGGAAACATCCGTTCTGTCCGTCCTGTTAGGCATACGAATGTACCAAATAAAAGTCACGTTCTCGTGATGATAAGTCGAACTGATTTCATGCCTCCCTGACACTTCGACCTTAACAGATTATACGCCTCTAATAAATAAATTTTTATGACCAGTTTGTATGGAGAATTTTCATGATCCTGATTTTAATAATGCAATACATCTAATTTTGAATTTTTAAAGAATTTTAAAGGGTATGTTATTTCTGTCATCAATGCTATAATGAAATGTTTGCTATTTTTGTAAGAAGCGATGCTATAGTAAGCTTATGAAGATAGGCCGTGTGAAGAAGGAAGTATTGAAATTTTTGCATAAAATGTCGTCTTTGTTTGCTTGAAAAAAGCCAAGAAGAAATGACTACAGAGGAAACGATTAGAACTACCCGGAACTACTATTCTATTCGTAGTTCTATTCGTTACGGAGGAAGTAAGGGAAATTAAGAAAGATTGAAAGCAAGAACAACAATTTACATTTTCGGAATTGCACTTGATGACTACGAAAAAAAAATAATAAAAGAACCCTTTCTACAAAATATCAAGTGCTCAAAAAAACTGAAATTTTTTTTAAGAACATATCAAATGCTGATAAAGAAAAATTTATTCAAAACTCAATACCTTTTGGCCGGGAGGAATAACAGGGTACATAAAACTGTGTATAACGATAAAATTTGATCGAATTCCAACAAGAAGTTTCCGAGTTACTCATTCAACATCATGACACGAGTCCACTTGTGAGTACTAACCAGCACTTGTTACAATTTGACTGCGTAACTAGTTTTATGTACCCTGTTCTTCAAATTTCATTAATCTAGGCTTTATAGAACCTGAGTTATTAACTTGTTGATCTTGGTGGCGGCATTTTTATTTCTGTTCATATCTCAGTTATCGTTCAAATTCGGAACCATGTTCATAGGACTTTTTGTGTTTACCTTGACCTCTATAATAACCCCTTAAATTGTTTTACTCACGATTTACACTCCGTAGAAAAGCTACAGCATCGAATATGTCCGATTACTGATATTTTATCAACGCTGAGTCACAATAATCGAAACATTAGAATACGACTTCTTTCTTCGTCGTGTGCAAAAAACTTCTGTAAAATGCTAATCAACGACGTTTTCGTTTACGACAGATTTTGTGAATAGCAGTAAACGTTGTTAGACGCCGTAACGACGAAATGTTGTCGCTAAGTTGCCAACGACGCTTTTATGAATCCGGGCCATAAACTCCAAACAAATAGTTTTCAATAACGAACTTTTACGTAATTTTTTGGTAGGTTAAGCTTGCACATTCTCAACTGGGTAAGAATAGTTAGGAGAAAAAGGATTTTTTTTCAAACCACACTTATATGTTTTATAATCATGTAATAAAGATTGCAAATGAAAATTGCTGCTCAGATTACAATGGTCAGATGACTTTTCAGTGCCAGCAAAAACAAGGGACGTATTCATTCATCAACAATAATCATCCCTCGGTGTAACAATCAAAGTTGCCTACTTGTGTAGGGACGACTGAAATGATTTTGTGCCCTTAGAACGCGTTCCAGTGAACTGATTTGAAAAAGTTTTTTCCTTTAACATACATTGTCTTCGGTACGAAGTATATGTATCAAGTTTCAGCTCTCTAGTTTGTCAGAAAGTGGGTTTTATATCGTTGCAATATTTGAACCACACAAATATACAGATATACTTGTTGGTGAGCAGTGGTGGCTCGTAGCTAAAATTTCTGGGGTTGCTGCGTCAGAAAATTGTAATTTTTCACGAACTACGGAATAGCTAGTGACATTAAGCTTATGAATCATATAATATACATGTATAAGAATAGTATTAAAGAAAAAGAAGACACATTATATTGAATTTAATCGATTTCTAAAGTGAAAGTGGGGGTGCTGCAGTGCCGCAGTGCCTATGAAAGAGCCGCCACTGTTGGTGAGTTAATTGAAAGTGTGAAAAAAAAGACATCTTATTATCATTTAACTCTTTATTTTAAAGATGGTTTTGTAGTTCTAACAAAAATCTTTGTTACAAGAGAAAAATATCAATTTAATGCACATTTTCTACGATGCAAAAAATATTTTTATTATAACAATTAATTAAATAATATTCTGCATAACAAAGGAGACGAATTCATCACTGACTATGTCTATGAAAATTATAAGGGTCGTACAAATGAAAACGAAAATTTGTGTGGGGGAAAAATGACGACGTGTAGGAGCGTAATTTCTTGTTTTCGACAATTGCGAAATCCCACGTGTAAAGTTAACAATAGTTTGCAAGTGTTGCATCACGTGAAAAAAAACGATAGCTCGCACTTCGAAGCTCTGCGAGTGATCGCTGCGTTCGAACAACAAAATGGAGTCAACGAAACAGGAACAGAGAGCAGTAATTTTTTTTGACATATGAAATAGTTTCAGTTTCTGAAATTCATCGTCGTATGCAGAATGTCAAATGGAAATGACTGCCTAACCTTCACTCGTGTTGGGCATGGAGCAGGAGGTTTTCGGAGGGACGGTCATCATTGCAAGATGATCAACGACCTGGACAAGCAAACCGCCCCATCACGGATGATTCCAAAGCCAAAATTGACGCTGTCTTATAGGAAAACAGAAGAGTGACAATCGATGTCGTGGTTGCTAAAACTGGCCTCAGTCGTGGAACTGTTCACTCTATTATCAGGAACCATCTGCACTACAGAAAAATCTGTGCATAATGAGTCCCGCATCATTTGACATCAGAACAACTTGGAGTTCGAACGGCCATGTTCCTGCAACATTTGACTCACTATGAACAGGAAGGAGACAGTTTTCTCGCTAGAATCGTTACAGGGGATGAAACTTGGTGCTTTCATTTCCAACCCGAAAGCAAACGTCAAAGTCGTCAATGGATGCATTATGTGTCACCACCCCCGAAAAAAACCAAAAGGAATCGCAAACAGCACGGGGAAGGTGATGTTGACCGTGTTTTTTGATTGCAAAGTTCCGATTTTACCGGACTTTCTTGAAAAAGGCATCACAGTTAACGCAGCACGATATGGGGAAACATTGAAGGCACTGCGCGTTGCCATCAAATGCAAGCGTCCTGGACTTCTTACAGAAGGAATGCTTCTTTTCCACGACAACGCGCGTTCTCACACCTCGAAAGCAACGGTAGTACTCATCAAAAAGTTCAACTGGGAAGCAATGCAGCATCCACCTCACAGCTTTGACCTATCCCCATGAGACTTTCACGTGTAGGGGGATCTCAAGAATCATCTGAAAGACCGCAGGTTTCAGTCGGACGATGAAGTGAAGGAAGAGGTTTTGGAATGGTTCCACACGCAACCGAAAGACTTCTTCCATAAAGAAATTACACGCCTTGTTACGCAGTGGGATAAATGCCTTAAAGCATTTGGAGAGAATTTTTTAAATTCCTTATACAGGGTGAATACAAAAGTCTGAACCCCCGTTTTATTTTTTGAACCGAAGCAGATATGTCAATTTTGATGAATCCAATGAATAGGAAGTTGTGGGTGGCCTATCCCATGGTGCGCTTTTCATCATCCCAAATATGCAAATTAGGACACATTCAAAATTTATCTCAAAAACAGTAATGGATAGAGAAAAAAACCCAATTGCAAACTTGTTCAGCATAAAAAACAGACAAAGCAAAAAAAAATGCATTCCCTTTTAATACGCCATAAAGGGAAAAGTAACTTGTAAATGGAAATGCAAAGATGGTTGATGAGAACGCTGCTGTATGGAGTTTAAAGGAGGGGACAAACGAAACGTTTAATGTTTCAACGCTTAGATGAATTTCGAACAAACATAAGAGTAACATTTGTACAACAACTACAAAAACCTAGTAGATTCAACGTAAATTTTATTTCTGTCAAGTTGACGCTTTTTTGCTTCTTGCTGATGTTTAAGTTCATAAACGAAACATTTGTTAATCCGTGTAACCTATGGCTAAAAAAGGCGTCGCCTAACATGGCCTCTTTCCTTGCAAAGGAAACTTCATTTTTACATTGTGTAAATGTTATCTTTTATACAGTCCATTATTTTTAAATAAGCCACAATTAATTGGCCGTGACATTCAAACGGTGAAATTAGTGAATGACCAGAACTCGAACGGTATTCTTAGCAAATGAGCAGAGAAAATTCAGAAATATAGCAGTCAAGGAACTACTCGAACTAGATGCGAATTCCCTTCGAATGGAGGACAGGCAACGCTATCGTAAGGCGCTGATAGATCGTATATCATCTGCATTGGCGCAAAAATAAAACACACAGACGATAAGGAATTTATCCGTAAATCCTGTAGAAGTAAAGTGAGACCAATGCTAAGAATTCCCTCTCTACCATTTTATGGCCTTCACAACATAAATTTCTAAAAGAAAAGCGACAAACCTTCAGAACAGATGTTTTATGAAGAACAGATTTAAGAAATATAATTTTGGATATTTGAAAGTAACTAAAAGGTTTTTTTTACGATGTTTAATTGAACATTTATGCAGCCGTAAACCATTTTTTTGTGTGGCTGCCTACCCGAGCGTAATCTGATAGCAGTTCACCAATTAAAAAAGTGAATTTTTGTTTGTAAAAAGAAATAAAGTATGACTAGCTCATTATTATGTTTTAATAAAAACGCATTTAAGAAACATTATAAAAAATAAAAATTTAATTTCTTTATAAAAGTTACATAAAAAACGTTTTGCTCATCGTGCTTCAAACACAATGTCGCATTGTTACTAGGTTTCAACAAATGGCAGATAGGGAGTACTTAGCACGGTCTCAATTAAGTATGCTGCAGAGGGAAGTCCTTGCTTGAAACCCCTTGCTGCCGCTGCTATAGACACTATTCCATATCCATCATAGGCTGCAAAGGCGAGTTGGAATAGCAATAAATTTAAAATAAAATCTTGTAAACATTCCAAGGAGGAGCTTTAGCACTGCAGCAGAAATACATTTATACGTTTATTAAAAAGAAATTAATCCCCCCCCCCCCGCCTCCCGAGTAGGATAAGGCAAGTCATCACATGCCATATGTAGGACCAAGTGACTGCCACCCCCGCGAATCCGATCCCACTGGAACAATTGGGCCTAAACTTCATAGTAATGCAGATCTTGCCTAGAGGAATCTGGATACTGGATTTTACGCCTTTACGTACCTAAATAGCACATAGATATGTTGCCCTCTCTGAATCCCACCCCCGTAATTCCGACCCCCGTATACAAATCAAAACTAAACTAAACACTGCAGATGGACATACCCTTAGTAAACTACATTCCGAATTTCAACCTACTACCTGAAAAAATGTAGAAATTATGAAGGGGACGGACTGACATTATAAAACCAATAAGTAGCTCCATTCTTGTTCTACTTACGAGGGTCAGTCAAATGAAAGCCGAAATTTTTTTTACAGCTCCTTTATTACAGACAGAGTTGGTACACTATTTTTCAATGTAGTTCCCATCTTTTCGATGCATTCCGCCATCGAGTCGGGAAGGCATGGATACCTCGGGAAAAAAAAAACTTCATATAATGGAGGTCTTGCTTATAGGAATCTGCATACCGAATTTCACTTCTTTATATGCATAAATACACCTAGACCTTTTGGTCCCCTCTAATTTTCACCCCCAAAACTCCGACCTTAGTGAGCTAATCAAAACCAAACTAAATAGTGAAGGTGCACATGCCCACAGTAAGCTACATACCGAATTTCAACCTTCAACCTCAAAAAATGTAGAAATGATGAAGGGTGATTCAAATCGTGTGTAAAATAAAACCAATAAGCAGCTCCATTTTTCTGCTACTTAATAAGCTTATAGATTATGAGCACTTGAGCAATCGTGCGTCGACAAAGCGATTTCACGTGCGCGCGCCGATGTCAATAATGCTTAAAAGATGAACAGAAAGTAACAATATATTCCTTCTTGACAAATCGTTTATTATATGGCATGCCAGTATCTTTGAATTATTTATACTCACTGTTTTAGCACGTGAATTTGACTTGAAGAGATCCACGAAAAATTCTGAAAAGTTGATACGGCCGATCTAAGACTTTGATGATCATATCTCTGAAAACAGAATTTAAAAAGGTTAATCCGTTTTCAAGTTATCGTGCAAACGGCGGACGGACGGACGGCCGGATAAACGTACAGACCAAGGGCGCATTCTTATAAGTAGCTTTTATGCTAAAACTCCTAATAATCAATTACTTCATGGTTTTAGACAGATGAAAGTCCGAAGGTGCTAGAACTGGACAGTAAAGCGAGTGCTGGAGTACCTCTATGTCAAATTGTTTATGCCTTTTTCGCGAAAAGAGGCCACAATTAGGCCTCAATTCTAAGCCGACATTTTAAGCGTCTCTGTTTTTCAGCATTACTCACAACATTGAGTTCAACATAACTTTGGCAATGTTCCAACATAGGTTTCGAACCTAAGCTACCTAACCTTTCACAGTGGCCCAACTTGGACGAGGCTTCATCAGGTGAACCGACATGCATATCCTAGTATAAGAGGATTATATTGCCAATCCGTAATCGAACCAACGGAATCACTCAAGATTTGGATATTAGGGTAAGGGTTCGGTGGGTAATGTGGATCAAGTTAAGGTTTCGTTCGTATAAAACTGAAACTATTTTAGTTAAGCTAATCGACACTAAGGGGCAGTGAACTGCCCTTCCTCGATGTGCTGTGGACCCCGGAAATGCGACCATGGGGTCGCTCAGACAGCGAGAAAAAATTCCAACGCTGGAAAGGACACGATCAACTCTCGCTTGCCAGGCGTCCACTCTAAGCTGACGGTAAGTTATTATAATGATTTGTAAACTTAAAAACATGTAATAACCACCGTATAGATAAGAAATCAGAGGTGGTGTGGTAAATTTTACGATGGCACCTTGCTTGGTTCGTTAGCTTTTCGGTTTTTTTTTTCAGTGCGAGTTAATTAGGAGGGGGCGAGTTGGGGTAAAATGGACCGGAGGTTGGGGGGTAAAGTGGATCATATTGATATTGTATGTTTTTTTAAAGTAAAAACGTACGAGATGCAGGATGATCTGTTTGTTTATTACAGGTGCCTAAGAATAATTATTAAATATTCACTAAAAATGTTGAGCATAAAATGTTGTGGTTGATCATGTTATTTGAAATTGAATTTTTATATTTAGGCTACTTAGTTACTAATTTTTACCCCCTTACCGTAGAATCATGCCTAGAAATTACAAAAAGAAAGCTGATGGATTTTCCAAATGGGATGACAGCAATATGAAGAAGGCTGTACAAGCAGTGGAAAGCGGCCTCTCAATTAGAGAGGCATCTCGGACATTTTCCATCTCAGCCTGTTGTTCAACGCAGTGATGCAGACCATGTCGATGAATCTGAAAACGGCCAACCTGAAACAGTGAAGACTGCACTTCCTTCACCAGCTAAAAGAAGACAAACCCCCAGGAACAAAAGAACAAAACAAACAGCAGCCATTTTGACCACTCCAAATCATTTAAGATCTCTCAAGCAGCCAAGCGAAGAACGAACTGACCATCCAGGCACGACAGCCAGACAACCTCCCAAAAAATCAAACAAGAAAAGAAAATTGTCTCCATCAGAAGATGCTGTTGATACTGATGAATCAAACAATTATGGCCTTTGTGGGAAGACCTTCTACGAGCCGACAACAAGCAAATTCAAACAGTGGATTCAATGTACTAGTTGTAAAGTATGGTACCATGAGCTGTGTGTTGGTATGAGTGGCAAATGTACTTTTATCTGTGGGAAATGTCAATAAAATCAAGTAAAGCATACTTTAAATGTGTAACTGTAGTGAATATCCATATTTTCTTTAGTGATCCACTTTACCTCCATTTTCCGTGTAAAGTGGATCAAGGCGGGGGGGTCAACAATTTTAGTTTTATAAAAAAACATTTTCACATTTCAGTTCTCAATTTCTGTACACGTATATTTCTGGACTGTATGTCGAACATAGTAATATTGCTGAGCATGTACATAGCAAAGTTTTTTTCTAATTACTTGTTATCTGTGAACTGATCCATTTTACCCCCACCTACCCTAAACTTTATTGTCTGACAGCGTTCAGCGTCTGAGCGAAAGTACGAGGGTAGCCCAGAAAGTAATGCACCACAATTTTTTTCTTCAACAATTATTTATTGAACACAATGAATCTTATACACACGAAAGAATGACGTTTCTTCTACACTCCCTATTTTTACACATAATCTCCGTCCGGTTCTGTGGCCTTCCTCCAGCGAGACACAACGGCGTGTACACCCTGTTGGTACCAGTCCTGGTTCTGTTCACGCAGCCATGTCTTCACTGTGCGAGTCACCTCTTCGTCATCCTCAAAATGCCTTCCACGAATGACATTCTTCAATGGCTCAAACAAGTGAAAGTCTGAGGACGCTAGGTCACGGCTGCTGGTTGGATGGGGTAACATTCTCCAACCCTGTTTCGTGATGTGTTCCGACGTCTTCAAACTGGTGTGAGGGGGAGCGTTATCGTGTTGAAGCAAACAATCAGCTGGGTTGTTTTGGCCTCTCGGCATCACATCAATATGTATGACACCATCACAGTCCCAAAACTTACCAGCAGAATCAGTTGCTTTGAATTTTTTCTTCTGTGGAGAGTGCAATTCCATCGATTGTCGTTTTGTTTCAGGCTCAAAATGGTGCACCCAGGTTTTATCAGCTGTCACAATCCGGGACAAAGAGGCTTTCCCTCAGCTTCAAAACGTTGCAGCAACTCAGAAGAAATATTTTTTCTCAGAGCTTTGTGTTTCCGTAAGACAGCGCGGAACCCTTCGTGGACACTGTTTTGTGTAATCAAGAACACAGAAGATTTCATCCACACTTCCTTTGCTGATTGACAGCTCCAGCACCAACTGCCGAGTCGTTTTGGGTCGGTCCTGGCGAATAAGCGCATCAGCATGCTGGATCTTGTCAGGTGTGACAGCTGAGGATGGCCGTCCCGACCGCGGCAAATCTTGGAGCTCCGCCGAACCGCTTTCTGATGGCCTCACCCTCTGTGCCCAGCGACATAACTTACTTCTGTCGACTGCTGATGCTCCATAAACTGCACATAAACGTTTGTGAATGTTTCCAACCGTTTCTTGCTCCGCAGTAAGAAGTTCAATGACAACACGCTGCTTTTACATCATGTTGTTCCATTGCTGCCCGTACGCTATCTGTCGGAAGAAACGGAAAACTTGCGCGCATTCCGAAAACTTCTAAGAATGCATATCTCATGTTTCGCATTCGTATCATTGTTGGGGACGGAGAAAAAAATTGTGGTGCATTACTTTCTGGGCTACCCTCATAATACTGATATTATCAGAAAAAATGGAAGGAAAAATTCCACGATCTGGATTATTCGAACTAGGAACCACGAGTATCATGCTCGTTGCCTCTACTAATTGGGCCATCTTGAACATGGCATGGTAAGGCTGTCATCAGTTATTTTTAAAGACTTTGGTAGAGGCAATGTGTTCCTGGTTCGAATCCAGGTCGTGGAATTTTTCTTTCCGTTTTTTGATAATATGGAAGCATTATCTCCAGCTTCTATTTAATAATTTCGAAAGTAATATTGCTAAAAAATCTTTTCGATACTTTTCGTTCTTCCCTCTTGCTTTGAAAAAAATATAATATAAATTCTTTTATTGTAAATTGCTTTTGTTAAATAAACGTATTCCGGAAATTTTTTATGCTTGTCTAAGTAGTACATTACACATACGATTAACAATATTGTGAGTAATTTAACGCTACTGAAATAGTGAACTTTGTATTACACAAAGTAGTAGAGACATTTTTGATGAGTCTTTTGTAAATCTTGCTGAAATTGGAGATCTTCGATAAGCTTTGATTTGATTCCAAAGCTTTAAACCTCTTCTGCTCTCTTGCTAAGCCTTCTTTATATAGTGGATTAGAAATGGAATCTAACATCGCGGTGCAATCCTTGAAATAGGAGATGGTTGTCTCGGTAGTCATTCCATAACTTTGGATCTTTCCTTAATCCTTTCTTGAATCCCCTCTGCCCTTATTTCTATTTGTGTTCAGCTCTTAAGTCCGTTTGCTTCTCTCTCCTTGGGATCTCTTACTTCATATTGGGTAAAAGCAATTGTCAAACTGAGTTGTGAGGTATTTTCCTTAACTTTACTTTCTGAACAGAATACATTTCTTGAGTTTTGAAACAATTTGATTCTTTTGTTCGCATGATGGATTAATATCCTGGTAATTAACGAGAAACAAAATATATGAGAAACAAAATATACACCTCTGTATTGAGGTGTGTCAAAATAGATTGAGTGAACTTCCAGAGAATAATATTATTACTCAAGTCATGATATGATTAAAAATAAATCATTCAAATATATCCTTACCAATCAAGATTTTTGATTAAAAGGAGTTTATTTATGTTTAATTATTGAATATCCTTACCAATACGTTTTTTACAATTATTAGCTTACATAAAGAGCATTTTTATTGCGATGTAGTATATGTTCTTTTATTGCTGTACATAGTAATTATAAAATTTTTGACCCCAGTTAAAATTCAATAAAAGTAAAAACATTGAAATTTAACATCGGATATAAATTTTTAAAATCAATATTTTCTTATCTGAAATGTTGGAGATTATAAAGTCCACTTTCAGATTAAAATTTAAATTCGAAACAACGATTTTAAATTAAATCGTACTTCTCTTTGTTTTCCACCAGACAAATTTTATTAAATGGAATATTATACGCCCGATATCAAGGATTGCCAATGGGTCAAACATATGAGACAATATCTCTCCACAACCTAGAAAGTAGAATAATTAACTATAGCAATTATCCAATAAGATTATCCTATGAAAACCCTTACGATGGTGATAATGAATTTAGATGCACTTGAAAAATCAATACAAACAATGATTTGTCGCATTATTTTTGTGAGCTATTTCTGTTAATTGTCCATATATATCATACTATGAAAGAAGATGCATCTGCATCAGTGAAAACCTACTGGCATGCATTGCATATCAACATCCACGGAAAGGTTTCCATAGCTACCAGCACACATGCAACAGCGTCGTCAATGATGCAACGACCATAAACAACGGCGGAGACACGGATACATATGATATGGTCAGATGAATCAGTTGCACTTTGTCACCATGTGAAGGATATAACGTGGACTGCCATAAACCCACAATTAAACAGTTTAAGATAGTTCTTGCATGTTTGCGGGGGGGGGGGGGGGGGGGGGTTCCCTTTCCATATCAACGAAACTCGTTGGGACCAATCATCATTCTGGAAAGCCGAGTACCAGCTCAAGGGTACCACTCAATGACCTACTCCATTCTATGGACCAGACGTTGTTTGGTTATGCAATCTTCCGGGATGACAATACTCCAGTCCACATTGCTCATCCAGTCGTGGTTCAATAAGCCTGACAGTGAAGTTAAATATCTACTCCTGCCATCCCAATCACGAGACCTGAATATTATTGAGCATGTGTGAGGCTGTTTAGAGAACGCCGTTGATCTAGGAGAAGATTCCCATCGTCTGCTTTGGTAAACACATTAGCAGCTATATTGCTTGAAGTGTGGTATATGAAATGGAAATTAATGTTGTTCGTGGATTGTATTTGTGTATTCCTCGGCATTTCTCAGCCGTATTAAGTTTATAGAGGGGTTCTACCCCACGATTAATAAAAGAAATGTGATTTTTTTTGTTGGTGTTCGAGCTTTTGTGTCCGACTCCTGTACGTATTAAAGTACAAATATAAAATGAACACTTTGGCATAAAAAGATTGCAAGGAATATTTAAAAATTGCTAAATGTTTAGTCAAAATATATACGAAAAAAAAAGATTTAATTTATAAACTGTACATTTTGTAAATATACAGGTTACGTTAACAAAGGCCAGACTTCTAGCATGTTAAACATTATCTTGGGAGAGCGGAACAGAGCCTTTAAGTTAAAATTTTAGAAATACTTTTACAAGGCACTACTATGTTCAAAACTGATCTAGCGCAAAAATATTGGGAGAGAAGCTTTTTATCTAAAGTGATCTATTTGATAATAGAGGATCAGAGTTTCTTAGCCCAAATTTTGCCATATGCATTAAGCGGCCATTGGCTTTTACTTTAATCATGTGATCGTTTGTTTTTTTCTTTCTGTTTTTGTGAAGAAGGGTAATATCTGAAAATAATTTGTTTTTTGTTTGAAGAGACTTTGCTTTAACTGCGTACTAGAAATTTCACAGATAAATTCCAGGACAATGATGGTCTATTATGGACTATATTCAACTAGTAACAGCATTTTTTAATTAACTCGGTGTATTGTTGCTCCGTTTTCTGCGATGGACTTGGTTATGAAATAATACATCTTTATTTTTGATAATTGTTACAAATTGAAACAGATTGAATACTTTATAGTGGACATTCCAAAAGTTTTGCACAATTGTAAAAACCAGCTTTTTATAAGTCTTCAATATAATCTCTCCAATTATTCTAAAATGTTTCCCATTCCATGGTGGCTGCTTCAGTTTAGGGGAAGAGATCAAACACTTCAAGCACAGCTCCTTGAATATGTGGTACATATAATTTTTAGACTGAAGTCGTATTCACAGCTGATGCAATAACGAGAGTGATGAAGCCTATTTACGGCCGCACTTGCGCAGTGGGCGAAACTTATATTTAGGGAACTTATATTTCTTGTGAAGTTGAGATTACCGTAAATAACTTTGAGGTTCTTTTTGTAAGATTCATGATTAAAAGTCTATGACTACAAATTACACTTTTAATTATAAACAATAAATAAATTTATACATTTTTGACAGGCTTCTGAGATAAATGTAAATATACTCAACATTATTTATCTTCATTTATGTTTACATTTATCTATGAAATACATGACTATCAAAATTACATAAATGCATTTACAGGGAAAAATTTGACGAAAATTAAAATACTAAAATAAGTTCCACCAATGTCAGAATTTAGTAAGGAATAACTTTATAAGAGATGTTTTTGTTTATATACGTAAACTTATATTTTGATATAGAGAGACCAAGATCAGTTGATACGGGAGCATTGTGGCTTACGTGACAATGCGCATACATAAATATTTAATTAAACCGCAATAGATGGGAGAAGTAAATTTCCAAGTAGCTGTTCCAGTCTCAATTCGCCTTATAAGAGAACGTGAAAAATTTCATCAGAGTAAAAGAGCCTGACAGAGGGTGAAAACGTGAGTAAATTTGGCTATTTTTTTTTCGTACGGGGCTCGTGTTTTTATACAGAAGAAGAAAACCGTGATGGCGTCAAGTGGGGCATGTTGAAATTTTCACGGAGCAGGTTTAATACACAATATGGACATGCAACAAGTGATAATGAAAGAGATTAGCTGTGCTGAAGAAAATATTTAGAGGTACATTCACATCATTTTTCAGTTAAATTTAATAATATAAATATTATCCAAAACCTTTAATTCCAGGTTGTTCAAGTGAATCCTTATGAAGCTCAAGTTTCAATTTCTATAACTTCAAAATGTCATTTGTCCACTCTTGATATTTGTATGTTCATTATCTTTAAAGGTTAGTAAAATTTCTTAATAAACAATCGCTTGCTAAAATGAAGTTGACATTATTTGCTGCTAAAATATTACAGTATCAACTTATTTGAACTTGAGTCACATTGAGATATCTTCACATAGTCGAATAAAACTTTTTTTTACGAACAATAGGCTTAATATATGAAAATGACAATTGGCCAATTAAAAGGAAACATGCCAATAAGCTGTTAATTCAAACGGTTTTGAAATTTCTAAAATTTTACAAAATATTAGAAAAATTAAAAACTGAAAAATGATCAACTATCCCCTGTCTCCCCTCTTTAAAGATAAATATACACCGTGTCCACAAATGATGATCTTGATTATAATATATTATAAATTCCGTAACGCAAATTAGTAATGAAACACATACATTTACACTTTTAACCATAAAGAAAATAATTTAATAAACTTCAACATATGCGCTCCTTATAGGTCGCAAACTGTCCAACCGATATTCCGTTTTATGCCATACATTCTGCAGCATTTGTGGTGTAACTCTTTCAATTTCCACGACTCACGCCTGATGCGCTGTCGCAAGCGCGCAAGATCCGGAATTGCTGTTTTGCAAACATCTTTTACATACCCACAGAGAACGAAATACAAACCACAATTCCAAAAATGTTGGGACAATGAAAAGTTGCATATGCAAAGTACCGATTGGATTGTTAGTTATGTAGGATGTGTAGTAAATTGTTAAAAGTATAAAAACACAGATTCAACATAATGCTTTCACAAACTTTATTGCTATTTTAAGAAATGCAGGCTACATTGTACATTGGTATCCAACAAGTGCCACAAATGTTGGAACAGCGCTTATATTTTCCACATATGACCATTGCCTTGCGTCGCCTTTCCGCTTAATGACACTAGCCAACCGGTTTGGAAGCGACGACACCAGGTTGTCTAATTTTTCGACTGGAATTCTTTCCCATTCCTGTTGAAAATAGGCTTTTAATTGTGCAATTGTACGTGCTCTGCGTTGGCGCAATTTGCGCTTTATAATGCGCCAAACGTTTTCAATAGGTGGCAAGTCAGGACTGCACGCAGGCACCTCAGATCGAACCTCGGATCGAAAAACGCGACTAGACATTTTTGCTCAGAATGTCACCCTCTATCTGCCTTTTCATATTGGCACGACCTTTTAGAATCAACCTGACCGATACCGATACCGATATTCCTTACCGATACCGAACTTTAAAGCGCTATAACTTTTTAACGGAACCACAGGACGAAAAACGCGACTAGACTTTTTTGCTCAGAGTTTCATCCTCTACATATCCTTAAATTTGTGAAACGTCGTCCATTTACACCCTGTATAGCGCTCAGCATTAAGAGTACCATCACAGAAGTGCAGGTTGCCCAAACCCTGGGTACTCATGCACCGCATACCACTGACTGAGGCTGGCTTTTGAACCGTACGGCGGTAACAATCTAGGTGGTCCTTTTCGTCCTTGCTCCGAAGAACCCGACGTCGATTATTTCCGTAAACGACTTGAAAGTTGGATTCATCAGACCATAGATGCGTTTCCACTGAGCTATGGACTATCTTGCATGAGCTCGTGCCCACTGAAGTCGACGGCGTTTCTGGACAGTATTGATGTATGGCTTGCGTTGAGCATAGTACAGCTTTAGGTTGCATCTCCGAATACAGCGACGAATTGTATTGGAGTACTCCGAATCTTTGGAATACACGTTTTCCAAAGATTCCCTGAGCCCATGAGATGATTTCGACTACAGAAGCATGCCTATTTTTAACGCAATATCGCCGGAAGGATCGAAGGTCACGCGCGTTAAATACTGGTTTTCGTCCTTGTCCTTTACGTTCGGAAATTTCACCGGATTCGCGGTAACGTTTAACAACAGTATGAACGGTAGAGGGAGGCTTATTCAAAATTCTAGCAATTTCCCATTGCAATTAATTATTTTCATAAACTTTGGATTATTTGGGTTATTAACGGGCTTTTTTCTCGACCCATAACGGTGCAACAACTGCGGAACCCGACTTTTCTGCGTCTTATATGCTCATGCAATCTCGAATTCGTCACGTTCTAGTCGTTTCTCGAACATTCGACCAGGTTCGGGAGCTTCTTCGGCGCATGTCCCAACTAATTTGACACGTGTTGCGAGAATACACGTCAGCATTTTGCATAAAATACAAAAGTTTCAATGAAATAATTATATATCACGATTATTCTATCAGTTTTAATTACAACTATATCGCAAACAGGTTTCAAAACTCCAAAGTCTGTGTCTATTAACTTTATTTAATGTGTTACAACATTTTGAAATTGAGGTTTGTATAAGTGGATAATGTCCGTTGATCTCGGGTGGTCAGGGCATTGAGTCATCTCTACCAATCCACAGATTTGGGAATGTTTCAATAAGATGCATGCTAAGTTGAAGAGCCCAATGAGGAGGAGCTCCATCTTGCTGAAAGATGACAGTCGCTTGCTTAGGAGTGGCATAGTTGGTTAGCAGGTACATATTTCCATTAACTGCTTCGTCAAGGAAAAAGAACGGGTCAAAGCACCCGATAATGTATAATCCACCCCACACATTGATTTTCGGATTGTCTATAAGGTGTTCTCTTATTATATGTGAGTTTTATGATCCCTAGATTCTCACACTGTGCCTCTTAACTACTCCGCCTACATGAAATATAGCCTCACTGGAAAAACAGATACGCTGCAAGAAATCATTAACCTCATCAATCGCTGTTAATTTTTTTAGCAAATTAGTTTAAACGTCTTGGGCAATCATCTGGCTGTAATTCCAGATAAAACGATTTGGGCGATAGAATGTTAGCTTTTGGTTACCATTTTGTGAGAGTACTCTGTGTTACTTGAAGCGTACTCGCGCGATGTTTATCTAATTGATTCATGGTGACCTAGTGAACGAGGTTTGAATCGTTTCAACAGTCTCTTCAGTAACGGATGGTCTGCCATCACTTTTACCCATAAGCACTGATGCCGTTGCTAAAAAGTGTACCATCCATGCATGACCTAAGTAATTTCACATCAAGTGGGTTCTTTCCATAGCTTGTCCTAAACTTTCGCTGCTGCATACGAATCAGAGATTTCGTTTCGCAAACCATACAACACATTCAGCCTTTTCCTGGAGTGAAGCCATTCTGAAGATAAAGCAGCAATAGCGCTCCTAGCGGCGAAAGTGTTGTACAGAACACTCCTGTACAAACACAAACATGGGTAAAATATTATAACTGCTGAAATCACGGTAATCATTTATGTACACCCTTTATTTTGATATATTTTGTAGATTATTTGTGAAAGTTATTTTTAAACCTTAGCATTTTTATATGAATCTCAGATTATTTTATTTCCGTTAGCGTAATTATATTGGAGGTTTATTCAGTTTATTTTTTAAATATAAAAAGCCAAGAAAGTATCCATAATTGTTATTAACATTTGATAGAAAACTGAAAAATTCAATCATCATGAGATCTTTAACATTATTCCCTGCAGTTTCGCTTTTGGGAAAAAGTTCTAGACGATTCATTGAAAATTATAAAGAATTTAAGGAATTGTAAAGCATTTTAAAAAGTCGGAGATATTCGATTAGTCCAGGATTCTTGAAATAAGTTACGCAAAGCCCACCCTGCATTTTTTTTTTTTGCCTGAAAGTCCTGCAATAGCTTTAAGGTATACAAAATCTAATCCATGAGAATAATTTTTTTAAGACGCAAGCTTTTTTTATACAAACTAAAATTAATTTTCTCATTTCTCCGTAGACCCTGAAGCATAATTCTGGGACAATGGCTTTGGATAATAAATTCCTTATTATGGCAGTTTTAAAAAAAATTCTACAATTCATTTCAAAAGCTATGCAGACCGATGCTGTTCCTAACTAATGATATGTCCTTCTGCATATTGCGAGAGCAAAGCTATATCCTGTTTTCGTTACCATATTCCTATTTTAATTGAACCTTCAAGAGATTCCATTCATTATTAAAAGCGAATATTCACGAGTTTTGCTGGGTTTTAAAACGAGACGGCTCGGCTCTTCCCCGGGGGGCATTTTTAAAATCGATTACTCCGATAACTGAAATTGAAATGTGCATTAAAGGTAAAATGCTACCATTTAAAATCAATATTTTCCCTCCTGGTGTGCTATTTAGAAAGTGAAAATATGCTTTCTCTGATTCTTGGAAGAGTTTTCAAATATTTTCAAAAAAACAATATTTTGTATTTTACTTTCAAAAGAGACAATAGAAGAAAGACATTTCTTAAGAAATTGAAAACAACTGAAAATTGGCTGCATAATAAATGACTTGAAAACTGCATAACGGTTAAAAACGGGAGAATATTTTTTTTTACACGTTTCTGAAAAGCACTTCCAATATCTATTGAGAGGCGCCTTTCATTTAAAATGTCTGAAATACAACTCACTTTTTTAACGGGGCTTTTAAAGGTAAAATTTCCACCTAAAGATGATGAATTAGAAGGAAATCGAACATGGTGAGACTGAAATGGGATTCGCTTTTTCATTTCTCATCGTCCTCGGAACGAATTAGTTGGAACAACATCAGAGGAAGGCAATTTCACCTATCGACTGCTCATCCGTTCTCTATGGCTCATCTCATTTCATTTTCTTATTAGATTAGTCGCAGTCGAAAAAAGTTTTTGCCTTCAATAGATCAATTTCCGGTAAACGTCTTCGATCGAAAAGAAATCAGAAATTTTCTTCTTCTTTATTTCAGGAACAAAACGAATAAATTTCAAATTAAGTTCCAGTTGGAAAAAGCGATTGGCCATTATTAACGACGAAGAAATTAAATTGAAGAATGGAAGCGAAATTGAAATTTTCTCCTCCATTTTGTGTCATTAGAATGGTCATTTAAGTTTTCGAATTACATTTTCTTAAGATAACCTCTTCGAAAATGAAACTGAAATTTGTTGTTAAATGAAGCTTTGAAACAAATTTAAAATTGTTTTTTTATACTGTTTTGTAGGAATATAACTTTTGAATTTTGGTTAAAGAATGGGCATTGCTTTTGTGTCAGAAACAGGCATTTCAATTGATGTAAATAATAATAATTCATATTCGTCCGTTTAGATATGTTTCATTACCCAATATGGCCTTATTTTCTTTGAATTATCGATTTTATATTGGTTGGAATTGAATTTATTTATGCTGAAGACGACAGGTTATGTATTTGAACGTTTTAATATGAATAGTAGCCATATTGCATTACCAATATCACATTAAAAGATGTAACACTTTGAATATTTTTGAATAAACAGAATTTAAAACTTATGTTATTTACTCTCGAATTCTAATTTTAAATACATTTCAATATAATTCGCATTTTCGGCTTAGAGTGACCTTTGTTATTATTTTTTAATTAAAAGATAAAGCCCATAATCTCGTACTTGTTATTTTTAAATTTTCGACATCATAATAGATAATAAATACTTAATTACACTAGAGAATAATATACGAAGCCATTTCAATAAGTAACACAGTAATTTTTTTAGCATAAACTTTACTATATATCCAAACCAAACAAAATTGACAATGAAGTTACATAGTTTACTTATTTTTCGTTACTAGGATCCCTCAATGATCGAAATGTATATGTGTGTGTGTGTGTGTGTGTGTGTGTGTGTGTGTGTGTGTAATTGTTCTAGCCTCAATCTTGCTTATTAATAAACTTTGAAGAATGAAAAATAGATAACACAATAAATATCCAAAATGCTTTGCATGACATTTCTGACACACCCGATTCATTTCACTGCAATGATAACTTTTAAAATTTCTCGGACTAATATTTAAAGCAATCTAAAGGTATCTTTTAATATATCTATCGAATTATTACCTAAATATAATATTTATATTTAAGCTAAATTGTCCCTCCCTATCTCTGCGTCTCTCTCCCCGTCCCACTGTGGAAAATTAAGGTCTGTTTCGGACCAAAAATCGATAACTTTTTTGTTACTAAAGTAGAGTGTTAACAAAATTTTTAAAAAATAAATAAAAATCAAAAACATCAAAATTGGTATTTATTTAATTTTTAACTAAAAATATTACTTTCAAAGTGTATAAAAAAACCTTAAAATAGCTTAGAAAACGACGAAAAATACATAAAATGCTTACCTACTAATTATAGAATTATTTTGAATAGTTGGTTAATAACAATTTTAAAGCAGTTGTTTCTATGGAATAATAATATAGGTACATTAAAGGTACTACATTATACTTGGGGACCTTCAGGTTCTGAAATCAGTTCGTTGACTTTCAAAAGCTGCAGAGTATTTGTTATACGGTCTTCTAATGCTTTCAAAATTTGAAATTCAAATGAACATCAACAATGATTTGAGTTAATTTGATATTTATTATTTAAAAAAAAACAACAATAAAAAGGCAATGCTACATGCGTTGACAAATATGGTCACAACATGTTTCTTAATGCTACTTTTTTTGAAACGCATTTTACCTGTGTTAACGTGAACAAATACGCAAACAAAATACATTGTGCACATCTAGAGCACAGGAACTTTCCAACCATATAAATTTCATGCCTATTTGTCCACGTTAACACAGGTAAAAGTGCATAACAAAAAATGTGTTGCCGTATTTATATATAGATGTGGTAGTCTTCTACGACCTTCACTTAATTTATAACATAGTAATTAAGAAATACTAAAGATGATACTCCAACATTAAGCAAACATATTAATACTGAAAAACGAGAGTAGGGTGGCCTGATGATCTCGTTGAAAAAAACCGGACAGATAGAGGACAAAACCGGACAAACTGAGTTTCCTTTCATTAATGACACGACATAGTTCATCTTTAATGGGCTGGGAGTCTTCAAAAGGGTTCTCATAAAAGTCTAAAAGTCTAAACCTGAATTGTCCTTTTGGAAGGGTAAAATACTGAATACCAACAGCCTGTTGCTGACCGCTTTCACTGAAGTAATAGCCAATACAAATTCGATCGTATCAACGTGGGTCATGTCAACACCACCGAGAGAGAAGGGTTCATTGGAAATATAACAATGTTTGACGATTCTGTGCGCAGGCCTTCTCTCTCGGTGGTGTTGGTCGTGTGCCATGTGATTAGGGTGTGATATCATGATAATCAATTCCAACGTTGTCCATTCAGAGACTTCTTAGCGTTGACTTTTCATTTCGATCGCAAATTTTTTCGGGAAAAACTGCCAAATTTGAGGTTCGACCCAAAAAAACGAACATTTGGGGAAAAAAACGGACAAATGACTCAAAAAACACCGATGTGTCAAAAACCGGACACTTGGCCAGCCTAAACGAGAGCTATTATTTTCGTTAAGTAGATTTAAATAAATTTGTAAGAAATCATTTAATTAAAATTTGTAATAAAAAGTGCAATTATATTTTGTTTTATTTTATTAATCGGAAGTGTATATCGATATTTAATTTATTCTTCATCATACTGAAACTATTGAAGAACTTCTATTTTATTATTTTACTCACAGGAGAATTTTATCTGGAAAGAGTAGTTCTTTTTTCCAGTTGTGTTTTTCTCCGATTGGGTTCTTGGGCGTAGGCATTTTGCCCGGTTGGGCTTTTGTCCCGAACGAGTTTCCCGATATCGTCGCTGCATCTTGTTTAGTATGTCATCATCGACATTAACATAAGTCCCTATAGCGCAGTGGATAGCGCGCTGGACTTCTAATCCAGAGGCCCCGGGTTCGAATCCCGGTAGGGATGGTTGTGTCTTTTTGGACACTTTCTTCATTTTGTTATCAAAATATATTTAGTCTTCACACGAAAATTTCTTCTACCACGTTTTTAAAGCAGACTAGGATCCCTCAATGATCGAAATTCGATCACATTTCTGAGAAAAAAAAATATGTGTAATTGTTCTAACCTCAAGATTGCTTATTAATAAACTTTGAAGACTGAAAAATAAATATCCAAAATGCTTTGCATGACATTTCTGACACACCAGATTCATTTCACTGCAATGATAACTTTGAAAATTTCTCGGAATAATATTTAAAGCAATCTAAAGGTATCTTACAATCTATCTATCGAATTATTATCTAAATATAATTTAAGCTAAATTGTCTCTCCCTATCTCTGCGACTCTCCCCCCGTCCCACTGTGGAAAATTAAGGCCTGTTTCGGACCAAAAATCGATAACTTTTTTGTCACTACAGAAAGAGTGTTAACAAAATTTTTAAAAAATAAATAAAATTCAAAAAGTTCAAAATTGGTATTTATTTTATTTTTAACTAAAAATATTACTTTCAAAGTGATGAAAAAAATCTTAAAATAGCTTAGAAAACGACCAAAAATACATAAAATGCTTATCTACTAATTATAGTAATATTTTGAATAGTTGGTTAATAACAATTTTTAAGCAGTTGTTTATAGGTACATTAAAGGTACTATATTATACTTGGGGGCCTTCAGGTTCTGAAACCAGTTCGTTGATTTTCAAAAGCTGCAGACTATTTGTTATACGGTTTTCTAATGCTTTCAAATGAACATCAACAATGATTTGAGTTAATTCGATATTTATTATTTAAAAAAAAAACAATAAAAAGGCAATGCTTTATGCGTTGACAAATATGGTGCACAGCCTGTTCCTTAATGCTACCTTTTTTGAAACGCTTTTTACCTGTGTTAACGTGAACAAATACGCAAACAAAATATATTGTGCACATCTTGAGCACAGGAACTTTCAACCATATAAGTTTCATGCGTATTCGTCCACGTTAGCACAGTTAAAAGTGCATTACAAAAATGTGTTGCCGTATTCATACAGGGTGAATACAAAAGTCTGAACTCCCCTTTTATTTTTTGAACCGAAGCAGCTATGTCAATAAATAATTTTTTGATGAATCCAATAAATAGGAAGTTGTGGGTGGCCTATCCCATGGTGCACTTTTCATCATCCCAATTATGCAAATTATGACACATTCAAAATTTATCTCAAAAACCGTAAGGGATAGAGAAAAAAACCCAATTGCAAACTTGTTCAGCATAAAAAAACAAACAAAACAAAACAAAAATCATCAAATGAACCAACCAATCACCCACAATCACGTGGTGAACTGTTTGTAGCTTACAAACATTCACACTGCACAAGGAAAACTGAATGTTGATATTTCCACCATGTAAAGCATGCAAATCAAAAAATTAACATAAATTACCATACTCACATTCACTTTCATGCGGAAAAGCAAAAGGCATGTTTCAGCACACAGACGACAGAACAATTCCAGGATGGCAAGCTACACTGTTCCGGAAATGGTCAACATGATCTTCTGCTTCGGAGAGGCAAAGAGAAACCTACATGCTGCAGTTAGGTTGTATCGAGACAGATAATTTATGAGTATGGTAATTTATGTTAATTTTTTGATTTGCATGATTTACATGGTGGAAATATCAACATTAAGTTTTCCTTGTGCAGTGTGACTGTTTGTAAGCTACAGACAGTTCACCACGTGATTGTGGGTGATTGGTTGTTCGATCTGGATGATTTTTTTTGTTTTGTTTTTTTCTTTTATGCTGAACAAGTTTGCAATTGTCTGAACCTAGTATTTCGCTTGGTTGGCATGGATTCAGAGAACCGCAAAGTGCAGACAACAAGGTGATGATCAGTTGATAGTTCTGCCCCTCTTCTCACACGAGTATCCAATACTGATCGAAATAAGTCGGCTGAAA
Source organism: Rhysida immarginata (assembly GCA_023313115.1). Taxonomy (NCBI): domain Eukaryota; kingdom Metazoa; phylum Arthropoda; class Chilopoda; order Scolopendromorpha; family Scolopendridae; genus Rhysida; species Rhysida immarginata. The sequence goes on from JAHWFO010026271.1 coordinate 1,871,157, forward strand.
CGATTACAAAATCAATCAGTGACTTCTGGTCCATTGCATCCCTCTACCAGGTATACTTATGGACATCCCTGTGCTGGAAGAAGGTGTTTGTGATGGAAAGTCCATTGTTGCAACAGAGATCCAACAGGCACCTCCCATTCGCATTTAAATCGGGGTCACCATTCCTCTCAATCACGCCTCTCCACGTTTGGTCATCAGCCCCTACGTGTGCATTGAAGTCGCCCATCAGGATGACAGAATCTGCACTCCCTCTACTGCTAAGAGCAGCATCAACTTCATCTAGAAAAAGTGGGTACTCTGTGACTGCATTCGGAGCATATGCAACGAATAGAGAGAGAGAGAGACCGTTTCCCTATCTGAAGCCTCAGGAGACACAGTCTTCCACCTGAGGGGGTCCAATCTGCAACATAATCTGCCAGCCGGGGACTTGTGAGTATCCCCACTCCCGCCTGGGCAGTCATGTTAGGGTCGACACCAGAGTAGAAAAGCTTCCACCCTTCTTCTAAGTCCACAGTTCCAGAACCCGGACGTTTCGTAGAGGTAATACCTATGATATCTAGTCGATACCGTTTGGTTTCCTCCACTAACTCTGATTCCTTTCCTGTCATGGAGAATACGTTCCAAGTGCCAATTGACAGCACCCGATCCCGTTTCTCCTTCTGGGTAAAGATCAGTGTGGCTAAAACAGAGGTTCTGGTCCTTTCAAGGCAGCCTGCTCAGTGCGCTCTCCATGTTAGGGGGGCCTCATTGAGACAGGTGGAGAAATTCAAGTATCTCGGGATTGCATTCACGAGTGATGGACGGCAGGAGAAAGAATTGGATGCTCGGATCGGTGCAGTAAGCTGTGTCAGACGTGAACTGTGGCGATCCGTGGTAACGAAACGCGAGCTGGGTAACAAAGTCAAGCTCTCCGTCTTCAAATCTATCTTTGTCCCCATTCTCAACTGTGGTCATGAGGCTTGGGTAATGACCGAAAGAGTGCGATCGCGGGTACAAGCGGCCGAAATGAGATTTCTGAGAGGTGTGGCAGGTATTACCCTACTAGATAGAGTGTACAGCAGCACAATAAGGGAATCTTTAGGTGTTGAGCCGCTACTTCTCCGCATTGAGAGATCTCAGTTGCGCTGGTATGGCCACGTGATACGGATGCCGCAAACTAGTCTTCCTAGGCAGTTGTTATTTTCCAAGCCGGTGGGTAAGAGACCAAGGGGTCGGCCTAGAACCAGGTGGCTAGACTACATGGAGAATCTGGGTTCGAGTCGCTTGGATATTACCAGGGAGGACATGCGCCTGATGGCGGAAGATCGCGATCGCTGGAGATCCTCCATAGGGCTGCTGCCCCCGCGACCCTAACGGATAAGCGGGTTTGAAAAGTAAGTAAGTAAGTTTGCAATTGGGTTTTTTCCTCTATCCCTTACGGTTTTTGAGATAAATTTTGAATGTGTCCTAATTTGCATATTTGGGATAATGAAAAGTGCACCATGTGATAGGCCACCCACAACTTCCTATTCATTGGATTCATCAAAATTGACATATCTGCTTCGGTTCAAAAAATAAAAAGGGGGTTCAGACTTTTGTATTCACCCTGTATATAGATGTCACCTGCGTAAAAGTCTACTTACAGAGGCCGATTTCTTGTCCTCGTAAGAATTAAACCGATATCTTGTCCTGAATCTCTTTATTAAATCAAAGAAATGGAGACAAATTAAGACAAAATAAAAGGGAGCAAGGTCTGGACTGTATCGTGGATGCTGGAGGATGCCCAGATATATTCGGTAAATTTTTCTCTTCGACAGCGGGACGGCATTTTTGTTTTGCAATTCACAATGCTGCTCCAAAGGGTACAGCAACGCCGGGCGTAGTACGTTTCTGTGGGGTGATATTTACGCGTTGTTTCAACGTATTTGCGTGAGCACTTGCAACATAAAAAAGTAATTGTGCGTTAATTATTGAAATGCTTAGTAATTCAAAAGAGAACAAAGAAAACTCTACTCTGTCCAAAAAAATTAAAATGGACTTGACGAATTAAATTTCTAATTTTTATTGTTTAACAGTAATTAAATTTTATATAATGTGTGGGCAGGGGAATTTCTTATGACATTAATGATCGCAAAACTGTCCATTTTTCTTTTCCATGGCAAAAGGTGGTGTTGAACATTTTAAATAAAGAAATGGAAATTATTAACTTTAATTTGCAACACAATGCTAACACTTGAAATCGAAAAGTTAACCGGACACGCCCAGTTCATCTTTCTTTGAACAGAGACAAGCCAAATGGAAAAATGTAGTAAATACCACCTTCATCCTTGAGGAAAAACCAATATCCCAATAGTCTAAAATTTCCCTGTAAACTTCTTTTTTCTACCAAAAATTAAGGACTTGATATATTTGATGTTGTCAGGAAGAAAAGATCCACTATTCTACTGAAGCATTCTCTCGATACCTCTTTTCTTCCTTTGGTGTTGTTGTACTAGTGTCCACAGTTTTTGCTGTCTTTTATTTCTTTTATGGTTTAATACAAGTTTATTAATTTGGGAGGGGGGACGGGCAAATGCGTGAGAAATCTTTTCGTCACACATAAATAAAGCTGCAGAGCAGTTGTGCAACCAAGTTGTGTGTGTATACAAGGTGAATACAAAAGTCTGAACCTCCCCCCCTTTTATTTTTTGAACCGAAGCAACTATGTCAATTTTGATGAATCCAATGAATAAGAAGTTGTGGGTGGCCTATCCCATGGTGCACTTTTCATCATCACAAATATGCAAATTAGGACACATTCAAAATTTATCTCAAAAACCGTAAGGGATAGAGAAAAAAACCCAATTGCAAACTTGTTCAGCATAAAAAAACAAACAAAACAAAACAAAAAATCATCCAAATCGGACCAACTAATCACCCACAATCTCAATCCGAAGCAGAAGATCATTTTGACCATTTCCGGAACAGTGTAGCTTGCCATCCTGGAATTGTTCTGTCTTCTGTGTGCTGAAACATGCCTTTTATTTGCTTTTCCGCTTGAAAGTGAATGGGAGTATGATAATTTATGTTAATTTTTTGATTTTATGCTTTACATGGTGGAAATATCAACATTCAGTTTTCCTTGTGCAGTGTGACTGTTTGTAAGCTACAAACATTCCACCACGTGATTGTGGGTGATTGGTTGGTCTGATTTGGATGATTTATTTTTGTTTTGTTTGTTTTTCTATGCTGAACAAGTTTGCAATTGGGTTTTTTCTCTATCCCTTACGGCTTTTGAGATGAATTTTGATTGTGTCCTAATTTGCATATTTGGGATGATGAAAAGTGAACCATGGGATAGGCCACCCACAACTTCCTATTCATTGGATTCATCAAAATTGACATATCTGCTTCGGTTCAAAAAATAAACGGGGGGGTTAGACTTTTGTATTCACCCTGTATAGACAGTCATATCACTGAATTAAGACCACCTGCTTAGTAATGGGAGTAGCCAACCCTCACCGCTATAACTGCTGCTAGGCGTCGTGGCATGGACGCAAAAAGTGCGCGGTATGTGTCCGACGGTATGGCAGTCCATTTCGCTTGAAGTGCTGTCCACAGACCTTCGAGAGTCATAGATGGAGGGTTCAGCTGCCGTACATAGCGATCAAGGTGCTCCCACAGATGTTCGATTGGATTGATGTCCGGCGAATTAGCGGGCCAAAGGAGCACTCGAAAGTCAGTAGACGGAGACGTGCTTTGTGGCAGGGTGCATTGTCCTGCTGGAACACACCATCATATTGGGGGAACATCGTGAGCATGTACGAGCGCACCTGGTCCGCTACGATTGACAGATAGCCACAGGCATTCAAATTGCCCTCTAGACGAATCAGTGGACCTAACTGCTCCCAACAGAAGATCCCCCACACATACACACACCCCACCAGTTTGTTTCCGGCCCACAATAGCCTTCTGCAGTCTCTTTTCATGACATCCACGATGCACTCGCCATCGCCTGTCAATCTTATGGAGCAAAAACCTTGACTCGTCGGAGAAGCGACCTTAGCACACTCGTCTGTGGTCCAATGGCGGTGCTGACGTGCAAAGTCTAGGCGTCGCTGACGTTTTTGCTAAGTCAATATGAATGCAGCAACCATGTGTCGACTGTTCAGGCCCATCCGTAGGTAGTTGCGTTCAACTGTAATCTCGGATACACGCCTGTTGGCACCACTGTTGAATCTGGTGGTTAGTCATCTTTTACGAGTCGTCGCAGGCGCTGCTCACCCTGTTTGTCGATGGCTCGTGACCCTTTACAGTGATGGCGTTGGGACGCGATTTCTGTCCTGCTGTCGACTCTTTGTACACCTGCACTACAGCGGACCGTGAACATTTCACAAATCGCGTCGTTTCGGAGATAATGCCGCCCTTGCTGCGATCGAAACAGTAAATCCTCCTATTTGGGTGACTTTCGATGGAAATCATGAACGCTTGCCAAAAGTGTGCACGAAACTGTAAATCCAACCATTTGGGTGACTTTCAGTGAAAATCATGAAAGTTTGGCAATAAGTATGAGATATAAAATGAAGTTAATAGAAGATGTAATTTCATCGGCATACTGATTACGATTAAAGATATGTAAAAATAATGCAAACATACATTTCAATAAGAAATGTCTGCAGGAAGACCTCACACCAAAATATGTCTAGATAGCCGATTATCATCCGTTTTTGGATGTCCATTAAATCCGGACGTTCACCCATCTTGAGGCTCGTGCACCTGCCGTTTGGTGCACCAGCTTTCAAGCTTTCTCAGCCTGTTATGCAAATTTTGCAATGTGTAATCGTTGTTAGGGCGAACCATGGATGTGCCTTGAAGGGGTGCTGGTCATAATTCATTGATATGACAGTGTACAGGCTATTGCAAATATATACAGGACAATACTGCTGGGTAGCCTATCCGCTTATACATTGTTACATCATCACATTTCGGCCATTGATAATCATATTTCTACCAATAATAAGCGCTAAATTTGGACAAATTATAATGAAACATTGTATAACGTTTCAGTTATTTAGCTTTCTTTCTTGCAGTCGACCGGATAGGCTACCCAGCAATACTGCCCTGTATAAATTTGCAACACCCTGTACAGTTCATTGCTTTCAGGAATACATCCTTGTGCAAATTAATTGAACAAAATTAATTTCAAGTATTGTCGAAGCAAGTAAGAGTCATCTTTAGGCCCGGCGCAAATGGGGCAACAATCAGGCGACGGCGACTGAATCGGTCGAATGGAATGGTCGCTTGTGGAATGAAAATGATTGCTAGCAACACTGGCGACATGCTAGCGACATGTAGAGGCTACCGCTGGTTGCCGTCGCCTCGATCAAGCCAGGCTTAATTCAGGCAACAAGGTTGCCTCCACCACTCATGTGATTGACAACAGCTAATGATCTTCTACCGCTTGCATTTCGCGTGTTCAAACGACATGGCTGATCAAGTAATGACAGATAGCAAAACAATTCCTCCACAAGCAAGTATGTAATTTTTTCGATGTTTTCGCCGGCATCCATCTTGATCTTCGCCTGTCGTAATAATTACGTCATTCTCAAATCATCCGAAGCTAACGAGAAATACAGGCTCCGGCACTGAAAAGTCACCTGGCCAAGATAGGTCTATTAACAATCCAACCTTCATTGTTTCCAACAAAGGAAAAAACACTGATTGTTAAAATACAAGATGGAAACAATGAAAGTTGCATTGTTAATAGACCTATCTTGGTCAGGTGACTTTCTCGTTAGCCTCGCAAACCATCATTTAATTGTTGCTGCTGACGACTCTGTGCAATTCTCTGTTGAACGAAATGGTTTCCACGTTTGCGCTATCTGTACCCTCAAAACAAGCAACAAAAATGTTTCCACTGACGTCATGTGTCGAAGCAACGTGTTCCTTCGACACAATTTGCTTCGACGTTGTTGCCTCATTTGCGCCGGGCCACGACGGGAGTTGTTTTCTTCTTACGACCCTACTTTCCTTTACGTTTAGGAAAAAACCGATCCGGTTTCCTGCTTCAACTTGGTGACAGAGTTACGTCTTAGCTGTGTGGTCGTGCAGAGGTATGATCTTCGATTCGTTTCCTAGGTGTCACATCTATCTCGAACGGCGGTCGAACCACAACTGGTCATGTTTCTAAAGTCTGATGAAATACTGTATTTGCTAACGTAATGATTGCATCAGCCAGTAAACATTTACAGGATTTTAAAATCCGATTCAATACAGTTGCTGCTGACGTAATGATTGCATCAGCCAACATAAAAACTATCAAACTGGCTTTTTTGTGTTTGTTTTGAGTACAGGATTACGAGTAATATAGAAAACATGCTTTGTTTCCATTAATTTACACAAGGATGTACATTTTAAATGCTGCCGTCAAAATACACGAACCAAAAACATCAATTTATTCCTTTGTTAAAAAACCGCTGTTAGATTTTTATTGAGCCGCTATTAGGTTGATTCTATCCGGTCGTTTAGTATTTGTTTGCTTTGACATATTTCAAACCTGAACATTTCTAATTTCAATTAATAGACATTGTTAATTTTAATTTGCAACTTTGCTCGCAAAGTCAAAGTTTCGTTGAACAGAGCACACGATTCTCCTTTTCTCCTGCATTGTCTACATTCTTGACTAAATATTTTCAATCCTTAATAGTTTTAAGCAAGCGGTGAGAAACATGCGACATACGCACGACACTCCGTTCCTTTCAATGTATCTGACGTAATTGGCAAAGATCCAAAATAGGGTTTCATCAATTTTCTAAGTTTTTGAAAATTACATAATCAATGAAAGGGCTTCAATCAAGGAATATTGATTTCTAATATCGGAGATGTTTCGGCGTGCAACGTGTATTACTTAAGGGTAGGTAATCAAGCATCTTAATCAATATTTATATCTCTTTAGCCTGTAAATAGTTCCGAAAATATAATTACAGAGTGTTTAAATTTTATAATGCTATTAAATAGCGGAAGAATGGAGCACTTATTGGTTTTACAATGTCCGTCTGCCTCTCTGTCTGGCTGTCCACACCCTTCATATTTTCCATATTTTTTTGATGTAGAAAGTCTAAATCGGAACATAATTTACCATAAGCATTTCCGTCTTCACTATTTAGTTTAGTTTTGATTGACCCACTAGGGTCGGAGTTACGGGAGTTGGAATTAGAGGGGACCAAGTGATAAACGTGGTATTTGGTATGTAAAGGAGTGAAATTCGATATGCAGATTCTTCTGGGCAATATCTACTTTACTACAAATTGTCCAGTGGAATCGGTGTATCGGAGGGGCAGTCGATTGTGGCAATATCTAGCATGTGATATATCATTCGATCGAAAATAATGATAAAAACGAGTTGGGGGGTTAAAAAATGCAGATAATGGGATAAAAATAGATGAACTCAGGGCTTCCGCTACTTTCCTATGCCATACTCTGGGGATTAATTTCTTGTTAGTGACAGAAACAGAAGAAGTTATGAAATGGAAAGTTATCTGTATTGATCTTCTGATGAAGTTGATGGAGGCATTGCAGTAATTAGCGGGAAAGAAAACACAGAATTCCGACTGGTTTCGCCTTTTGTTCCTGCTTTGTCCAGTAAGTATCTTAAGCTGGTATGATTTTGTTACAGATGTTCTATGTGAGACCTTTAGTACGATAATCAATCAATCTCCTGTAATAATTTTTCGATTGAAAAATCAATCTTCTTTTGCCCTAATAGTAGATAGACTGCCATTCCAAAGTCGTTTATTATACCGCGTTATAAATTGTCGCTATATGATAATAACCGATCGTAATAAAATATATATGCGCTCGATGATGAATAAATTAGATGAGATCCATGGGATACTAGAGGAAACCTCTAGTGATGTTTTGATTTTTACAGAGACTTGGTTACATCCATTAGTGCCATCCTCAGGTTTGGGCTTGGACAATTATTGTCTGCACCGATCAGACCGCGCGTCACGTGGTGGAGGTGTGGCAATTATAACTATAAACGATTCTAATTCGAATGTTGTAAAGGGTGTGTCGATTGATGGATTGGAAATATACACCGTTCGAGTGAAGTTAGAAGAGACTGTAATGATGATATGTGCTCTTTATCGTCCTACTTATGTTAGCATTGATAAACTGTTAACTACTATTGCGAGTGTATTGACTGTTGAATGTTGTCGTGATTTTAATGTATATTTTGAGAAACCTTGTAACGATGCCAAAAGAATATGTGCGTTCTTCGAATCATATAACTTGTATCCCGTGGTTAAGACTCCATCGCGTATCACAAAGACAACTGCATCAATCATTGATCAGATTTTTGTTCCCTATCAATGTAGAGATTATGAGTTAAATGCTATAGATATGCCTATATTAGATCATAAAATGTTGAGCCTAATAATACAGTGGGAAGAGGAGTTAAAAAAAACCCATCATTGCATGCCTTCCTTATGTTGCAGGATGTTAATTGGAATAATGTAAATCTATATTTACAAGATAATGTGAGACGTTTATATAATTATGTCGATGATGTGAGTGATCTAGTATCGTGTGCGAATGAAATATTTCTCCAAGCTATGAATATAGGAAGCATAGTAAAGTGATCAAGGGCGTTAATAGAAAAAAACCATGGTGGAATACTGAATGCAGGAGAGCGTGGTCTTGATGGACTTCAAGATGGCTGGCCATGGATACTGGGGGTGCCAGCGCACGATGTCAGAAGACGCACCCCGGTCGGCCTGCTGGAAGAACCAAGAAAGACAAAGGCTCCCCAGTCTTGTGGGTCTACCTGACGTAAGTCAAGAACAAAGGTCGCCAGGTCTCGCTGGATAAGGTTGTAGAACCCAGGAGACCGTAGATTGATAGTCACTGGCAGCGAAGTCGGAACTGGTAGCCCATTCACCTTGAAGAAGAAACGCAGGTGCAGGAACAGAAAATTGGCCCAGATGGAAGGGGGACGGAGGAAGACCCGGATCAGAGCAGCTATTCTAGCCGCAACTAGGTAGCGCCGGATGTTAGGCAGACCTAGGCCTCCTCCATCAAAGGGGGTAAACAGCAGATCCGCACGAACTAGGTGACGGACTTACGCGTATCCCCAAATACAGTCCACAAATGCACCATCCACTTTCTTTAAGAGTTGAGAAGATGGTAAAGTATTAGTTACAGAACAAATAACTTGTTTATTCATTACTCTCTAGTCAAACAACAAATAAATAAAATTGCACTGTTGCAATATTGTAAGACTACCACACTTTTGTCTATTTTTAAGCTGTTCAATGCTTTGTTGTGCCATCATTAGAGCTTACAATTTCAAATAAACGATCATGCATTGAATCTATTAACTTTTGGATGTCTGTGAGCTTTGGATGTACGATACCATGCCATCGAAATCTCTTTCACATTTGAAACTGACAGTTTTGTCTGTAAACATTGTGAACAATGATGCCCCAGATATTTTCAACAGATTTCATATGCGGGCTACGTGATGGCCATGGATGCATCTGATTTGTTGTTCTTGAAACCACGTACAGCATGGCATGAAGCATTATTCTACTAGAGGCACCAATTTTCGCCTCCGATGAGTAGTTCAAAAGGAATTAATTGGTCGAATACCATTTCCTGGTACTTTACTGCATTAATTTTTTCGTGTATTATCACAAGATTAGCTTTCCCACAATAACCGATGGCGCTCACAGATCCACCACCCAGTTGACGGCGGAACCTCTCTGGCTTTTCTTTTCGTAAGTCATGGAAATGGTATGAATATCTGTCTGGACCGTCTAAGCAGAACCTTTTATCATCAGAAAACACATCTTTGTGTCAATCTGATGTCCAATGCATTCGTTCTCGCACCAATCTAACTGGTGTACGCTGTGACTTTGCCTTCATCTTTTCTCGGAAAAACAAATGATTTGCTTTTTGGCTTCTCCAAACTGTTGAGTGACTGGTGCTTGTCCCTACTGCAGCTGCAATTTGGCGTGTAGACATTTGTTGGTTTGTTGTAAGGGTAAGGGAAAGCATACGTCGTTCATCTCGGGTAGTGATGGATTTTTTGCGGCCTCGGAGTTATTGTGAACTGCAGTCTTGGAATGACATACCAAGGTGAAATTTTCTCTTTTTGACTTCCCAGATCCATGCAAATGATGGATTCGGCGTACTTCAACCTCTGACAGCTCTATGCCCCTGGCTATCGTTGTGTTTATACAATTTTTGCACTAACCCAAATGCTACGTATACATTGGTTGTATCTAAAATTAAAAATATGCAAATTTAAACTATGTAGGTAATTTCCATTCGCAAAAAGGGAAATCAGTATAGTGGTCTTATAACTTTGAAACACTGCAATTTTTTTTTGATTAGATAGTAATGAATAAACAGGTTATTTGTTAATAAACAACATTTATGTTCTGTCGAGCACCTAAGGTCCGTCTCAAAAGTATAGAGACTTTCGTAAATTAAAGAAAACTTTCTATACGAGGATGTCACATGAAAACAAAAAATATACACATTTTATTCGCATACTAAATAACATAATCCTAGAATTTTAGGAGAAATTTATTTTTCGTTCATTGAAAAAAAATCCCAAACAAATCAACATTTTATTAAAAAAAAAGGTGTCTCAAAAGTATAGAGACTTGCCAAGAAAACTTGCTTTTAAAACTAAATGCTGTTCCCATTACACTGGATTAGTTTAAATACACGATCTTTCATCGATGTGATTAGGTGTTGAAGCAGATCTGGTGATAGATTGTACCAGCATGTCTCAATTGCATCCTGCAACTCCACAACAGTCGAAAACTGTCGTCCATTTGCATAAACAGTGCGTGTCATGATGCCCCATAGATTTTCTATTGGGTTTAAATCGGGGCTTCTCGCTGGCCACTTCATGACGGTTAAATTGTTTGCATCGAACCATTCCTTTGTTGCCTGTGATCTATGAATGCTGGCATTGTCTTGTTGGAAAATGCCTTTTTCTCCAACCAGATTCTGCAGAAATGGCAACAAATGACAACTTAAAGTCTCTTGATATTTCAGAGAATTTTGCCTTCCAGAAAGAATCGCTAAACTCGTAGTGCCATCGAACGCAAAGCCTCCCCAAACCATCACACCTCCACCTCCTTGTTGTCTGCTGTAAAATGCCTTCGGTTCTCGTTTCATATCATGTTAGTAGTAAGCATTACCGTCCGGCCCATCTAAATTCCACTTTTTTCATCGGAAAAAATCACTTGAAGCCATTCATCAGTCCAGGACAAATGCTGCTTGGCCCACTGCAATCGTGCAATCTTGTGCTGGTGTGTCAGCGGTGGTCGTTTCTGTTTTTTAGAATACACTAAGTTGCCACCAGCTTTGATCCGTCGGTGAACAGTGTCTTTGGATACATTGCACACAAGTTCATGTGATATCTCTCTCAGTGACAGTTTTCCAGTGGTAGCCAGGCGAATGATCCTGCGATCATCTCGATCGCTGGTCGCTTTTGGTCGTCTTGTCCTCTTCTGCGCTGTAGATATTCGTTGTTCTGAAATTACTTTGTGGACCACAGATTTGGATCTTCCAATTTTCTTGCATATTTGTTGAACTGTGCTGCCTGACGCCTTCAGCAGCCAAATTTCACTGATCTCATCTTGAGTGAGGTCTCTTCCACGTGGCATTTTTAAAATTGACAATTTCATTCATTCACATACAGTTTTACCGATTTAATGTAAAACTTTAACATTTGCTTCAAAACATTTGCATATTGGTCCATACAACTCTCTTTCGAGGGGAGTCTCTATACTTTTGAGACACCTTTTTTGTAATAAAATGTTGATTTGTTTATTTTTCAATGAACGAAAAATAAATTTCTCCTGAAATTCTAGGTTTATGTTATTTAGTATGCGAATAAAATGTGTATATTTTTTGTTTTCATGTGATATCCTCGTATGGAAAGTTTTCTTTAATTTACGAAAGTCTCTATACTTTTGAGACGGACCTTATCTCCGAAACTAATGGACGTACACGCGCTTAAACTGGAACGATTAACGGGCTATGTGCTCCCAGTTAACATCCAAATTTTGTGGAGATAGGGGGCATAGGAACCGAGTCACCAACAAAAGTTGTCTGTTTGCTCTTGTTAACACTTTACAACAAGTGAAAATTAAAATCATTTCAGCATTTGATCAAAATATTCAATTTCCATCTGGTCTTATAATTTTGTGACAGAGTGTACACAAGAACAGTTGTGGGTAGCACTGTAAGATGCGTGGGTCAATAGCCCTACAGAACGATTCCAACAACTCTTAGAGTCCATGGCTCAACGTGTTACTGCAGTTTTGAAGGCTCGCGGAAGAGTGACTCCCATCCAGTGCCTTCCCATAACTTTTGGCCACTCAGTTTATATAGTAGGGAGAATGTATCATTTCGCAAAAAGCTACTTATAAGAATGCATCTTTGGTCTATACGTTCATCTGGCCGGCCGTCGGCGTTTGCACATTACTTGAAAATGGATATTTTTTTTAATTCTTTCTTTGATCGTATAGTAAGCCGTTTTGCCATTTATTCTTCTTTTTGTATTGTTAAACTAACCAAGAACCATTTATATCTTATAAAAAGAACCATAAATAGCAAATTCATAACTTTTTAAAGAAATATCAGGTGTTCAATTGCTTCAAAGGTATCCCAGATTAAAAAAATAAAGGGTTATTTTTCCTTAGAATTTTTTGTATTGTAAACCTTGGGGTTAACCAATAAGAAAAATCATTTGACAATGAAGGAAGCTAAAGACATCCAATCATCATCGTTATTCAGCAACCAACTGCATGGCTTATGCTTGACTATTTGAACAGTTTCTAGTAAATGTAGCAATTTCTCATCTTTAAAAGAATGGATAATTTTAAAGCCATCTGTCGAGAAATTTTGGCCTTCCTGTAAAATATTTAGTTGTTGTTGTTGTAATTAGTTAATATAGCGTTCTGATTGGTTAACTGCTGCTATATTAGTTGTTAGTTGTTATTTTCACTTGTTGTCTCTCACTGATGAAGGACAAAAGTCTATCTTATTATTCATGTTGCATTTCTACATGTTTAACGGTTTATTCTCTATAATTTTTGAAAATACCCATTTTATACACTCACATGCTAAAAGTCATGGGATAGCAGTGGACTATTTTTTAAGTGGCATTAGCATCATGTGCAAACAGTATAAATACGCAAATCAGTGTCAATAGGTTTAGTTACACTGTCTTGAGTAAGGGATGAGGTGTTCAGTGTGACAATGGCTACACGACGAGAGCTATCCGAGTTCGAACGTGGTCTGGTATGTGGAGCACAGCGTATAGGTCATTCAATATCAGAGGTGGCTCAAGAACTCAACATCCCACAGTCCACAGTTTCAAAACTCTACCGAGATAACCAACTTGACGGCATTACCTTCTACCATAAACAACACAGTGGTCGACCACACCTTCTCAGTGAATGGGACCAACGGCATCTGAGTAGGATGGTCACCGCTAACAGGCAACTGACACTACGCCAGATGACATCAGATTTTAACCAGGGTGATGTTAGAGCTGTATCGATGCGAAGTGTGCAACGAAATTTGGTGTCCATGGGATATGGAAGCAGAAAATCCACAAGGGTGCCCTTGCTAACAACAAGACATCGTCAGCAACGTCTCTCCTGGGCCCATGAACACATCGACTGGACACTTGACTGCTGGAAACGTGTAACCTGGTCTGATGAGTTTCGATTCCAGCTGACACGAGCTGATGATAGGGCTCGAGTGTGGCGCAGACTCCACAAAGGCCATGGACACAAGTTGTCAAGCATGCACTGTGCAAGCAGGTGGTGGCTCCGTAATGGGCAATTGTGGGAAGCTCTCCAGCCGGAATGGTTGGCAATGTATTCAAATGTCTTCCACCGACTTGTGGAATCAATGCCACGTCGCACTGTGGCCTTTCGCCGGGTTAGAGGAGGTCCCACACGTTTTTAGGTGCTATCCAATGACTTTTAGCATGTGAGTATATAGTAAACTCGTTTACTGCTTAAGTACTCAGAGGTTAGATCACAAACTGTAATGTATGCACCTCATAAAGTATCGGAACATATTAATAGAAATTTTTTATTAATATAGCAAAGAATTATCAGTAGCACGCATTAATGCCTGAATTCCCAGGAAACGGAGTCATAGAAATCTTGATTGATAGATAATGAAATTATATACCATTTGTTCAAATTCCTTGAGTGATGCAGGAGATGTATATTTTCCGAAGCAGACTAGAGTGGCTCGATGATGTTGAGGTCTGGTGACAGTGTTGGCCAGGGAATCTATTTACCCTCTCTTTCATGTTTCTCAAACCAAAACTGTCCACTGCAAGAACCATTGCTGGAGCTATTGTCATTTTAGAAAATGATCTCCTACTGAAAGCAATGTCTGCGCCATGAGGTAGATTTGGTTGCTCAAAATTTGTTTATGGCTCTTGCCTGTCAGCCTGTCTTTCAAAATGATAAATGGATCTAAAGAAAATATGAAGTTGATAGAGCCATTACCGGTGGATACAAAAAAAAGTTGATATAGGAAAACTAAAGATGATACCGGCTGGCATTATTTTACATATACACAGTTAAGTATCGTTTAAGTAAAGCCTCTATCAAGTTCATAAGAAAGAAATGAACTCTTACTTTGTTAAATACTATATGACTTCCCAAATTGTGATGGAATGACCACAGTGCTTTATCACTGAAATTACACGGTGCAAATAGTAAGCTTGCTTCTTTAGGCAAAAAACACGCCCGGTAATGGGGACAGTGTGAAGGACGACGAGTCTTCAGACCACATGTCAGTTTACCATTCATAAGATTCTTCAATCTACGGTTCTTTTCTCCTTCTTCCAGTAACCTGGTTTATCAGTGACTTGGCAATAGCAGCTCAGCTGTGGGTTTTTCTTGGGAGAACGAATATACAGATTCAGCTCTATACTCACTTTCATAGCAGATGTCTTCTTCTTAGATGTCAAAAGCCCGCCTTTCTCCGTCCTTCAGCTTACATTTCCTTCCACAACTGTGTGTTAAGGAAACTAATTTTTACTTATAATTGTGAGTGCGCATAGCTTGCGATAACTTAGCTCTCGGTAGAACTAATAAATGGTTAAGATAAAATAGTTAGATAGACACGAACAAATCGGCTCCTCACCTGTAAAATCTGGTAAGGTTGGACAAAATGCACAATTATTACACCGGCACGATGTCTACAGGTGTACTGATCTAGGTACCTGTGCTACACGGGGTAAAGTGGCAAAAGAAATATTTAAATATACAAAAACCAATGTTTTATACTATTCTAAGGATTTTAAGTTATCCTAGGAAGCATAATTATTGACAAAGAGAGCCAGGAAGCCCCGTTAACCCAAACAGGTGTAAATACTTGAAGAAACTTATGTGATATTCTCGTGGCCTCAAGGCATTTTGTTTAACGGTTGGGATTTATGGACCAGTTTTTGAGACTAGGTGAATACGGTGACCTGTCAATGCCACATCCATAGTGCTTGGGATAATCCAATACGATGACATTACGTCCGCAATGTTCATGCAAGAGTTCGAAAATTGCAGTTGTACGATGGGGCTGCATCATGTGGAATAAACCACTGAAGTGTGAGATCACACTACCCATAGCGCTTGATAAAAGGAATGAACAGGCCCTAAACACCTATCTGCGATGACACATTTTCCTAGTACTAGCTAAAAATTGATGTTTAATCTTGGTAGGTATGTTTTGGGCCACCCTGTAGCAGCCCGTGCCATTTCGGCGAGGGAAAACGTCATTAACATAAGGAATGAATAACAAGTATTTTATAGGGGAAAAAAATTTGTATTTATATTTTGCGAAATCAGATAGGAATATAGTGAAATACCTCCGATTTTGAGCTCGGCCGTCCCCTGGGCAGATTCAAGTCCCCTCTTGGCGACGCATTGATACATTCCACGATCGGTGAGCCTTACGGCTTCGACGAGGACTGTCTCAGTCGTGGGCAGCTGAATCCCCGGCATTGGCAATGGACGACCATCCTTCAGCCAGTACAATGATGTGATGGGAAAACTGGAGACGTGACAACGAAACGTGGCTGCTTTGCCCAATTCACCGAGCAAATAGGGCGGTTGAACTTCTACCGTGAGAGGCGCTGAAAAAGAAACAGAGAGAATGGCTGAAATTCCTATTCAATATTAATACTGAACATATAGAATATAATTTTGGAAAGTGAGATCTCTTTACATGTAAGTTTCAACTCCTTGATTTTCTTACTTTTATCAGTACAACGGAACGCATATTGTATAATAAATGCGAATCAATGTAAAGTAATAAACAGTCAAATAATTTAATACATATAATTTAAATCACATGGTACAGTAA
>JAHWFO010026271.1:1887933-1916705 GCA_023313115.1 Rhysida immarginata
GTTTAAACAGAAGCCGTGATATGGTACGTGATTTCTTGAAAAATCCAGACCAATATGCTAAGAAGCATTTACCGGGTCGACCTCGCCTGTTTGATGTCAGAGCTGACAGACGGATCATCCGATCTCTGAATCCGGGGAATCGCACCTCTTGCAAGAAAATATGCCGAGACAATCATACCGACCTCAGCCATCTTCGTACCGTGCAGTGAATCTTCCATAACAGTGAATTTGTTGGGTGGAGAAAGATCAAACGAGTACCAGCATTGAAACCGCAACATCACAAGCGGAGACTGGACTTTGCAAATGCAAATTTGGACCTAGATTGGACCAAGGTTGGGATCTCTGATGAGAAGCAGTTCAACCTTGATGGTCCCAATGGACTTGACTGGGAATGGGTGGACTCCCGTGCACCCTAACGTGTCAAGAAGCGACATCAAGCTGGTGGTGGCACAGTGATGGTGTGGGGAGCAATTGGATATCTTGGGAAAGTTCCACTGGTGGTCGTGACTGGACGAATGTGCTCCCCAGATTACTGTGAACTGTATCGCCAACATCTCCTCCCGGGCATCAGAGAAATTGCCGGCCAGGAACCAATATTTCAACAGGATAACGCACCGTGCCACAGAGCCGCCAACCACATGAACTGGTTACGTCGCAACAGGATCAAGATTCTGGGCTGGCCTAGTCTCTCTCCGATTCTCAACATCATCGAGAAACTATGGGCAGAGCTGGTTCGCTTGGTGTATGAAGGTGGGAGACAATTTGATACAGTGGAAGCGCTTACTGAAACAATCCTGAACATCTAACAACTTGTACCACCCAATTCGAAACCGGCTCATTGCAGTGCAGATTGCACATGGAAGGCCAAGTGGTTATTATTGTACAGAAAAATGTATCTTTTCGTTGATATGTTACCTGTTATTCGAATAAAAGCAGCAACGAGCTATATGTTTGTCACTGGTGTTCAGAGGGGTGTCTGATGAAATCAGTACTATCCAGTTTGCATAAATTCACTGCCCACATTAGCTTTACACATTGTAATACTGAAGGGTTGGTGTGCACTGTTCATTATTGTTCTTGATTTTTCTTCTGCTTACAGGTCTCTAGCACCCACTGTTCTCTGCTTTCACCTCAACGAGCCATATTTTTTGTCGTTGACTGAAATAAAAAGGTTGCGAGAAATTCAAAAAGCCACTGCAATCATTTGGAAACACCTTGTCAAATCTTATTTAGAAATTGAAATTCCACATTTTATTATAAATTCGATTTCAATCCAAAATTTCAGAAAATCAACAAATGATATTTAGGTCGTTCAATATTGATTGTCACTCCCCCTATAAGTCTTGCGAAGTAGCAGTTTCAAATGTGTGTCGATGTATGCGTGAAGATAGACTATTGTACTGTCTACTGCCACCAGATGGTGTTGCGGCTTCCCATCGGTAGAGAATAGCAGCAGCCATTGTTCTGCTTGCGAGACTACGTGTAGACATCCATAAAGACAACATGGAAGCAGACAAACATGGGCAACGGTGGACAGTGTGGTTTCTTTGGAGGGAAGGAGTGACTGCTTCTGACATCCACAAGAGGTTAGGAGCTGTGGGGAATCAGCACCAAGTCGCAGATCCGTGTTTCGTTGGGTATCAGAGTTCAAAGACGGCAGGGACTGTGCTAAAAAACGCAAAAGCACTGGGCGTCCAGCAACTGCACCCAAAGAGTACCAATCGTGTCAATGATTTGGTAATGGACAACAGGCGAATAACGTTTGATGAACTAGAGAGGGCAACAGGTTACCACCATTGTCCACCAGTGGCGCCGGGATACTCCCAAAAAATGGTTTGCTACGCAAATACGAAAGTTGTTAGAGCGATGGTAAAAGTGCATAGACATAGTTGGAGAATACCTCTAATATAATCTGTATTCTTTTGTTCAGTAAATGGTTACTTTGGCACAAAAACCATTGTAGTGCCAATCATTTTGAACGCTTCAAATATCAGGTCGTTGCATATCAAATGTCGGATTGCAGAGGTCATCTTTAATGGCCCTCTAGAAAGGACACCTTCACACGTGCTATTTGAAATAACCCCCATTACAATCCAAACATTGTTTCCAACGATTTGGCTTCTCGAGCCCGCTCCGATAGAATCCATGGACACGGGACTCAAACTCCCGGAATGCTTTTAGACGTCTGCTTGGGTTAGGAATGTTTTCCTCTGGAGAAAATTGCCTAGGCTCTGGAAAAGATGGTAGTCGGCAGGGGAGAGGTCCGGAGAGTAAGGGGGGGGGGGGGTGTGGAAGCATCTCGTAGCCCAGAGCCTGTAGCGCCTGTACGGTCGTTCGTGCAACGTGCGGACGTGCGTTGTCATGCAGCAGAAGGACGCCTTTGCGATGCACAATTGCAGGTTGTTGCTGACACAGTTTTGTGTGCATACGATGCAGTTCACAACAGTAGATCACAGCGGTGATCATCTCTCTCTGTTACAGGAAGCTGTAATGCACTACACCACGGATGTTCCACCAAACTGTTTTCCGTAAGTTATGTGGGACCCATTTGTCCTGCTTTTTCACCTTGCCGATGGTCCTAAGGTGTCTACTGACAGTCGACGCCGATACAGCATGATCCCATGCAAGGTCCCGAACAGTTTTTGACGGGTCCTCTTCCACAGATCGCTTCACATCAGCAAGATTCAACACGTTGGGCAGTCTGCCGCGTGGCTGATTTGCCAGGTCCATCACTCCCTCCCGGAATTTTCGGAACCACTGTTGGACAGTAAGTTCTTTATGGTGCCTACACCAAATACCTTATTGATGTTTCGAGAAGCATTAGATTAAGTGTGATTCAATCTGAACTTGTAATGCATTATCACACGTAATTCGTATGAAGTCATGGCTATCTTCGCTTGGGTTCAAATGCTAATAAATATTATCGCAGACATGCAAATTTAAGGCAGCTGGTCTCTGATAGGTTTGTTATGGGAATGTACTACTTTGTTATGGGCAGTTGCTACTAAACGTGGAAACCGTGCGGAAGCGCGGAACCTACCTCGAAATCCGACATTTGATATGCAACGACCTGATATATGAAATGGGTGTGCAATTTGACACTGTGTTCATTAATATCCTACCTATGAATAAAGTACCAGGAAAAATGCCAAGAAAAATACCACCTTGTGATCACCGGCTTGTCAAAAAGTTTTCAATATTTGAGAATTTCTAATGTCGGTTTTTGATATCTGGGCAATGGTAAGATCTCCGAGATGATTTTTTGATATGTGTAGTAGTCAAGATATTACTGTTACCTAAGATTCGTAGTGACGGATCATTTACTCCAAACTTATTATGAAATATATTGCCACATTTTGGAAGGAAACATTGCAATGTATAAACACAAAGAATTTCGGAAACGAAGGAAGTTTTTTTGAAAACCGACAATTTCAAATTTCATTGTTAGTTATGCTAATCATGGATTTAACTTAAAAATGACGAAACCACAAATCTACAATAATCATTTATAATGCCTCAGATGTACATTTCGAAGAAAGCATAGCTTTGGAAATGTACAAGGTGCGACAGGTATTTGAGAACACGTGAGTATGACGTAATCATCAATACGTCATGCTATTTAACAATTCCGAAACGAGGCAGATAAACATGGCGGATCTAAAGATACCCAGCAAATGAAGCGACATGCTGTCATCGTCTCCTTGGCTGCAGGACTCTCCGACTCCGAGATTGCTACATTCCTGAAAGTCGTCCGTTCGTTCGTGTTCAAAGTTCGGGGAGAACTGGACGCTGCCAGTGGGCATGTGCCAACCGTTTCACAGAGGAAACGACATTGCCGGCGCTCGGACCGTATCAGGACGCCGGAATTCATCCGTTCTGTCCAAGCTGCAATCGATGAGGATCCTGGGAAGTCCATAAGGGCACGGGGGAGGGAGCTGCAGGTTAACCGATGTGTTTGCAAGAGTTGTGAAGCCCTGGATTACTGTTGTAGCACGTGGTAGACCGTATGTTTTTCAACAGGGCTCCTCTCCAAATCATAAGGCCTATAGCACCCATGCATGGATGACACGAATCTTCACGACCATATCCCTCCCAACATGTGGCACTCCAGTTCTCCTGATCTCAGTCCTTTGGACTATTACGTCTGGGGCGTCGTTGAAAGGGAGTCCAACAAGCATCCACACAACACCGTTGAAGCTGTCAGGCTAGCTATTGTGGAGGCAATGGCAGAAATCCAGAAGACCCACCTCATTGCTGCCTGCCATGGGTTCCGACAGCGTGTGGAGGCTATCATTGCAGCGGATGGTGGTTTTATTGAATAACAATATGTATTTTGTAGTCCTTTGTACAAAAATGTAAATTGTATTAAAGGCTCTGTGGTATCTTAAGTGTCTGCTCCTTTTACCTGCGGACGTCGTTTTGTTCTCAAATATCTGCCGCACCCTGTACGTACATCTGAGGCATTAAAAATGATTATTGCGGATTTGTGGTTTCTTCTCATCACTCGATTGATCGTTGTTTCCATAGTTTCTTGGCGGATTCTATTTCTTGTTACATCCCCTATTTACCCCCTTAGGAGATGAATTTCGTAAAATCCTTTCTTGTGAGTCTCCACATTATAAAATACACTATATGATCACAAATATCCGGACACATGCACGTTTGCGCTCTAGCCACGATTTCATGGAAATCAATAGGGCGTTGCACATCCCTTTGCCCGAATCACAGCTTCCACCCTTCGGGGAAGACCTTCCACCAAATGTTGGTAGGTACTTTCCGGAATGTTCCTCCATTCCTCCCGAAGAGCGAGAATCAGTTCAGGTACAGAAGTTGGCCCATGTGATCTGGCCCGCAAGCGTCTTTCCAATTCATCCCACAGACTCTCTATAGGATTGAGGTCGGGACTTTGTGCCGGCCAACCCATTTCTTCGACCCCTGAGTCCGCAAACCACTGCTGTACACGCCTCGCTTTGTGGCACGGAGCATTGTCGTGTTGGTAGAGAAATGGCCCGTTTCCGAAAAATTGCCACAACGTTGGAAGTGCACAGTTGTCCAAAACATTCAGATAACGGTCGGAGTTCATGATTCCTTGCACAGGAACGAGCTGGCCCAGTCCGTACCATGAAAATGAGCCCCACACCATGACTCCTCCTCCTCCGAACTTGACTGTGGGCTCTGTGCACTCAGGTAAGAAGCGTTCTCCAGGTATGCGCCAAACCCAAACTCGTCTATCGGATTGCCAGAGTGTGTAGCGAGATTCGTCTGTCCACATTACACGTTTCCATTGGTCCATTGTCCAGTTTCTGTGGGCTTTTCACCACTCCAGACGTCGCTTGGCGTTGACCCTGCTGACGTGGGGCTTGTGGGCAGCAGCACGGCCATGGAATCCCATCGTGTGCAGTTCCCGACGAATTGTCATGGTACTGGCATCATTTGCAGAGGCGTTTCGAAACTCTGTGGCAATTTTTTCCGCCGAGGACTTCCGGTTGCTGCGGGTGACACGACGAAGCACTTGACGGTCTCTGTCCGTTAGTTTCTTGGGTCTACCGGTTCGTTGTTGAACTGTTGTTGATCCCCGGGTCTTCCATTTCATAATGACATCGCCTACTGTTGACTTGGGTATCTGAAGAAGGCTGGAAATGTCACGCACGGACTTGCCGCATAGGTGTCATCCAACGATGGTTCCACGTTGGAACTCACTGAGCTCTGCCGAACGACCCATTTTTGCCAATGTCCAAGCAGAGTTGTGTCTGAAGGTGTGGGAAGCTATTTAAATGATGTGCAAGTCATTATCATGTGACACTGGGCCAATCGATGATCTGTGAGGGGTGTCCGGATATTTTTGATCATATAGTGTAAAATTACAGACCAAATTTCATTTTAATTGCTGACCAAAAAAGTTGATGCGCCTTAAAATTCCTACAAACCAACCAATAATATTAATAGCTTCAGCGGTTTCGGCTCGGCGAAGATGAATCAGTCAATCAGTCAGGACATATTTTATATTTATAGACTGTTCAATAGAAACACGTTTAGAGGCAAGGAAGCAAGTTTTATTCATAAAATTTAAAACAAATCTCCAAGAAAATTAAGGCATGACTCCCATTGGTGCACTAATCTATGGATTCCCAATTACGGAACCATTGCGTAACAGCAAAATCTACATCAGAGCCGGGTATTTCATAAAGTTCCTTAACGTTAATGCTGCCTCACATTTTCATCTGATGCTGCCAAACGAGCATGTCCTGGAGGGCCAAATCTTTCATGGATTTTCTTTCTTTCGAAAATTCTTGAAACATTCAACCACTGCCGTATGAGAATATACAGCTTTCATTCGCGTAAAAATTTCCATTGACATCACGCCCTTCAACGGCCAAAATTTGAATGACAGCACGCAGGTTATCTTTGAACGGATTGTCTACCATCTTCGAAATTAATCACTACTCTTAGAAAGAGGCAAACAGCTAATATGCGTGACAGATGCAAAGTATTTATGCACTTAAACAATGTACATAAACAACTGCTGAGCAGTAACACTTGTAATTTATCTCATTTTATTATGATCATATATTCTATGATTAATTTGAGAATTTCTGATGCGGGTAATTCCATTTGACCATTTATTTTAAATTTGCGTGAAGTTGTCTTCTGAATAATTTAAACAGATTTCAAAGAGCGGAAGTCAAGTGAAAAAGAAAGGGAAAAATTCCCTTTAACTTTTCATTTTTCTCTGCGATATCACTCTTAAAATCCAAATTTCGAATTCCGCGTAAAAGGATTAAGAAAGGTTGGGAAGAAAAGATGAGTAAAATCCGTCAAGTTGCAGTTCACCTGAAGGTAGATTTCAATTTTTCTACTTTTACCTGAACAACATTTCCTTATAAAGGCTCAACTTTAAAGAGAGTGCATTTTGGCAGAAATAATCTACGAGCCCGAGCGCCGACGGTTGACGCGCGGAGGTGATGCTAATTTCAATAAAAACATAACTTTAGCTAGAGGAGAGAAAAATCAATAAAAGATTTGAAGCAATAACAATAAAGTCGCCTTACTTATGCCTTCGAGACTGTTTCCTCTTATCAGACATCGGGGACCGTTCCGCTTATCGCGCTCTCAGGCAGAGATAAAATATGAAAATCTTATCAAAATAGAAATCTTGGAGAGAAATTATCCCAAATCTACCAATTACCATCTTAAAGTAGACTTTTTTTTTGCAGATTTTCAGTTTTACTTCGAAACTAAATTCAAAAATCGTTAACATTATTTCTGGTCAGCAGTTTCTTTTCCCTCCCTTCAAGCAAAAATTGTATTACTGTCAATAAGTTTCATAACTTTTATAGATGCTATTTTTGAGATTTATATGCCATTGCGGGTTTCTAAAAAAACATGAAATTTTACAAGGAAGCTTGAATATTATCCATAATATAAGGTGTCGAAATAAACTCAACGCATTAGGGTGGCGCGTTTGTATTTTGCATGTTTTCGATGTAGAACGGACATTCCCTACTTTAAATTACGTGCATTAAATTTCTATTAGAAAGACATTAGAATGAAGTAAATATCGGAAAGTTGTCAGTCACGATGATGATTTTGTAAAGATCTATGCAATCTTCAAATGCTGCACGAGTTTTTGACTATCATTTCAAATCTGGCCTTATAAAATCAATATATTGAATATTTTTTTTTTTTGAAAAAGAGCAGCCCAGTTCCACTGCAATGTTTTTTGCAGAATAAAAAGTAAATTTATATATCATTGAGAAAGTAAAAAGGAATCACAGAGATTCATCATTTGAAGTTATTGTCATAATCCGAAATTTTTTTTTAATATTTTTAAATCTTCTATCCTTGCCTCTTTAACTAATTCGGCCTCGCAATGGAATTAAACTTTACCGCAGTTCCTTTAAACTTAAGAACAAAGTCGGCTTAATTTTCCTGCCAGTTGTTATTTTCCCAGGGAGGCCACAGCTTGACATTTGCGTCACCCTCTTAACTTTATTTAATGTCTTTTATGGACGAGTGGCCTAAAACAAGCAAAGTTCTTTCTCAGCTTTTAAAACGCCATCTGCAAGTGAGTTTGTCAAAAATTTTTGTGTCGACAATTTCTTTATTGTATTATGAACTCAAGAGATTTCCGATACGTAATAAGTTAAAGAATTCTGAAAATTATTAACAGCATTATTGACATTTTAATGTTATTCTTTTCATTAAAAATTAATTTTTTTTTCGCATAAATGCAATGTACTTTTTTCTCTTCTTCAAGCGGCGGAGCATAAGAGAAGCCGCAAATTTGCGGGTGGCAAAATCCTGAACCTTAGGGGTTTAGAGGATTATGTTCTTAAAAATATCGATTTGTAAGTAAGTTTTCTTAATATTTACAAGCGCAATATGTTGATTATTTTTGAAATTAAGACGCACACAACAATTAAACAAAATATAAGTAAGAACAACGTCTTTTCCAGTTTAGCTTTCGGTGTTAATCAACTACCAGAACATTATTTTTTCGATAATGTTGAAAGTAACAGAAATATTAAACTTTTTGAAGTTAAATAGTTCACAATAGAATACAGCCAAAATAAAGTCCCTGATACATTATAAACATTAACATAAGGGAAAATATTGAGGAAAGAACTTACCGGAATTATGATTTATACTGCAGCAGTGTGCAAATTAACGTGAACAAGAGGGAATTTTCACATAATTTAATTTCCTGAGTTTGGCAGACCTGATTTACAGCTGATATGTAATTCTAATTACGCTGAGCTGTTTACTGTATTGTAATAAAAATACTTAATATAATAATTATTTCATGTTTCAATATAAATTCTCTATTGTTTACATTAATTTGTACATTACTGTATAATAAGATACAGGATACATTATGTGGTCAAAAAGTTTAGGGGCACCTTTCATAAATCGTGTAATATGCCAAATATCGCATGACAATGACATGTAAACTTATTTAAATAGCATCACACACCTTCAGGCACATGCGTATCTGCTTCGTATTATTAAGATGTGGGTCTCAAAAGAGCTCAGCGACTTACAACATGGAACCATCATAGTATACCACTTGTGTGACATGTCAGTCCATGAGCTTTTCACCATTCTACAAATATCCCCTACAAGTATAGGCAATGTTATTGTGAAGTGGAAGACTCAGGGAGCAACAACAGTGTAACTAGGAACTGGCAGACCCAAGAAATTGATAGATAGAAATTGACAACTTCGTGCTGCTGTTCACAAGCCCTTTATCACTGACAACAATTCCAGGCGTCGTTTTTAGTGGTGTAAAATCCGCAGGAACTGGAGTATGGAACGGTGGAAACGTGTCCTATGGACTAATGAATCACAGAACACGCTCTGGCAATAAGATACCTGGAAAACGTTTCCTAACTAAATTTGTGGTGCCCACTGTGAAGTTTGGAGGAAGTGGCATCATGGTATGGGGCTCTTTTTATGATCCGGGCTGAGCCAGATTGTTTC
Organism: Rhysida immarginata; assembly: GCA_023313115.1. Lineage (NCBI taxonomy): Eukaryota > Metazoa > Arthropoda > Chilopoda > Scolopendromorpha > Scolopendridae > Rhysida > Rhysida immarginata. The sequence goes on from JAHWFO010026271.1 coordinate 1,897,414, forward strand.
TGTTAAAGGAAAGATGAATGCTGTTGCTTATTGAGTACTCTTGGACAGCTGCACTGCCAACATTGTGGGAACAGTTCGGGGGTGGGAATCAACATGACAGTGCTTCTTGCCATAAAGCAGGGTCTGTACACGACTGGTGTTTCAAGACAACGGGGTTGAAGAAACGGATTGGCCTGCCCAGAACAGACCTCAATCCCACTAAACACATTTAGGATAAATTGGAACGTCCACTACAAGCCAATCGCGCTTTCCTTCAACCATGGCTGAACTAACCAGTGCTTTGAGTAGGAATGGAGGGAAATTCCAGCTTCTTGCTACCAAAAACTTGAAACCATGTTTCCGACGCCCAGATAACTTTTTGTCTTCTCTGACTAATACTCATGCATTTCTTCAGTGGCATTTTGATAGATATAAATTACCATGGATCCTTCGAACGATTATTATAGACCATTATGAGTCTTCCTCCGAGGGTGGAGGCTTTCATTAGAGCAAAAGGGGGGGTGACACTGCTTAATAATTCCTGCTACCTGAAGCCTGCGATGCATAAATGCTTGTGTCCTTAATTTTTCATCACATGATAGGATATACGATATAATAATATTTTGATAGAATATTGGATAACTAGAAATTAACCCCCCTCAAAAGGAGTATAGGAGAGTAATGGAGGCCCTAATTTCATATACTTTTTAAAATTTTATCCGCACCTTTTAGCTCCCGTTTTTTTCATCATAAACTTGGTTTTTCTCGAACGTAGTGTTTAGAAAATGTAAAAGCTCTACCTTTGTTTGTTTCTCATCATTTTTGATCGAATGATAAAGTATCACATATGTTGCCTTTTGCAAACGTTAATAGTTCTAAAGACCACATGACCACTACTCTCTCAACTCTTCCCCCATTGGAAGTATTTGACCCAAACTTCATAATAATGTAGATCTCACCTAGAGGATCCGCATATCAAATTTCACTTTTTTTCATACGTATAGTCCTTATAGAAAGATGGGCCCCTCTAAATGCAAGCCCCGTAACTCCGATCCCCAGTGGACCAATCCAAACAAACTAAATATGGAAGTAGCATATATTCATAACAAACTACATTCCAAATTTCAACCTTCTATGCCTATTGGCCATTACTGATTTAACGTATACTCCATCTGATTATTATGTCGACATAACAAACGAAAACACTATTGATCGTTTATTTTTGAGCGGTACTCCAGGTTACTGTACATAGCAGCATGACAGCGCCGTAGTGGATAAATAAACACACAGAGATAATTTCGGTTACAATAGCAGAGATTCCCTGGCCAGGGGCAGCATTCTTGAATAGGAAAAAATAATTAGAGACAGGTAGCATTCTTAACAAACAAAGACGGGAGGCTTGTGTTGAACTGTGAAACGTGTATGCGAAGCATTTCAGGGCAGTCCAGAAAAATTCATTTGAAATGCAGCGAGACAGCTCATTATGTCAAATGCGACGATACACAAAGTGGTATGGACATATATGAATTTTTTTTGACCAGCGCTGCAATAACAATAATTACAGAATGGATAAGATTAATCCTTAATCGAACGTCTTATTATTAATATCTTAATGTATTAATTATAGAATATAATCAAATACTTAGAGATTAATGAGAATAATATATTAATGAGACAATCATTCATAGACTTCTGGCCGTGGCTGTCGTAAGGGTCACCCTTATGTAAGTTACAACCCTTGCCCCTAAGAAGAAGCGATATTATGTCTTGTTCAAAATTTCTCAGAGTGACACAAAGAAAAATTGAAGACTATAGGAGTTCAACTATTTTCATTAATTCGTGTCCCGTTCGACCTTTGCGGACAAGAACGACATCTGTTAACTGGCAAGCAATCCTGGACACAAAATGAGTGCAAGTAAGAACAAAGCAAGAAAACGTAGCAGGATGCATGATTGAATGCGTTAATTAATTGCGGTCTGGCGAAGGAAAGAAACGCTGGACGTGACCAATTACGTTTACAAATTCACTCTAGATATACTAAAGTTAATAGACTCAAGCTAGAATGTATCTGCAGATCTATTATCACATTTTTCGTGTAGAAGAATTGTCATTTCTAAAAGACAGTCCTAAAAGACGTGAACAATGATTTATCATCGTTTATTTGAATGCTTTTGATTGGACAGTCAGTTCATTTCAGTTTAAATTTTGTCAGTCTTTATGTTATCCTGATGAAAGATAACTGTGAGCGAGTGATGGTATTTTATTTGTCACACAGGCAAGCTGCACAAGAGAAAGTCTGAAAGTGTACATCAAGTCGAAGATAAAACGGAATAAACTAATAAATGAAAGGGGAAAATCCCGCAAGCTGGGATCGAATCCGAGACCATGACTTAGCACGTCGCTACCGTATTTTTCATTTTATTTATAAATTTAGTCTATCTGATTTATTTATTTATTTATTTATTGGAATAGAATCCCCATTTTCTATATATTATTTAATTTTTAAATCGAGGATGTTTATCGTACGTTCGATATGTACGAAACAATAGAAGAGAAACGAAAGAAAAAGCAAAGGCGGTTTTAAGTGTTTCCGCCAAAGAAACAATATATCAAGACAACGAGGAGGACAGGAATGCCAGCAACTGTTCAAGACGATCCAGCAACTGTTCAACCCACTAAGAAAGCTGGAAACGTCCAAAGTAATGAATGAACATTAAATAACTACTTCATTATTGGGAAGTGACAGCTCAGCTGCAGCTCTGCCTCATAAACTGAAGAAATGACTGGAATTTCAAAGATTGGATCTTTATAGCGCTCAATATACGAAAGCAATCTGGACTGCCTGATTAAGAGAAGTAAGTAATTGCCGTTTAAAAACCGTAAAAGATGATTGGTTTGGTTTGGTTTGTTTGGTATTAACGTCCTTTTCAACTGCCATGGTCATTTCAGGACGGCGTTATAGGGGCCGCAAATTTTACCTCGCAAGGGTTCTTTAACGTGCAGCCGGCAAACGACTACACGGGACCAACGGCTTTACTTCCTTCCCCCTGAAAAAATCCTCGTCGTCCTCGGCCGGGGTCGAACCCGCGTTCTCGGGCATCAGAGGCGACCACGCAACCCCTGAGCCACCGAGGCCGATCGTAAAAGATGACGGAGATTGACGTCATCTGAAAAGACTTGTGAAGACCAACCAAACTTATAAATTTACCACAACCGATAGATTCATTCAATATTAGACGTTCTGGAACCATATGATTGGCTGAAGATACAAATAGACCAAATCCACTTTCAAAAAACTGTGGATAAACACCAATTGTGGACCAACACCAAATTTTAGGTCAAGAAAAATTATATTTTCGAGACATAATAACATGCATCTCTTTGTGTAAATCACGATTTCTCAATTTTTTAAATAACGCTTAAATTCTAAATTACTCTGAATGTTAAAAATGTGACTTGCTCTACTTGTATTTTCCGCCATACATAAATAACGGAACTATGCACAGGAAATTGGTCAAAATATCCATGTGGCTACACGAAAACGGCGGACTAAGCTTCAGCAGACAATAGATGATTGGAGAAAAGGTATGTGTTTGGAAGATTCACATTACAATGTGTTTCCTACCTGTTTCAGTGGTCGGCAAACTGCATGTCTAAATCTCAGAAATCAATGCGGCCGGCTTGCATAATGCATACAGTCAAAGGGCCTGGTGTATGTTTAGCTGAAATGAAATATATCTATTTTCTACTGCTAGGAGCTCTGTAAACTCAAACGCGGCTCCTGAACATCTGGAATGTTACATTTCTATCCAGAGAAATAGATGATCATCGCGCGAAAATTTTTCCAAGAGCATCACAGCGAATACAACATCTTCTGTGGCCCTCTGGAATCCGAATTTGAATCCCATACAGAACAAATGGGATGGTTACTCTAAAGAGTCCTCCATTTCCATCCAATTCAGCGATTTGAATTCTCCTCAATGTATGATATTTTTAGAATATATTTGAAGTCGTCTTCTACTTAAAAATCTTGCAGAAATCATGCGCAATCGCACAAGTGCTGTAATTCGGGCTAAATGAAGCAAAATACAACAGTAAAAATTTCCAATTCTATGAACAATACTGTAGAATAATTTATCATTCTTACAATGTTGAATACATAAAAGACATTACCTGTATCTAAGTTTTTTAGTTGAGGTTAATTAACAAAGAGGGCTAAAATATGAATGAAAATAATAGGTAAAGAAAAGTGAAAAGATAATATCTTTCAGGGCCAGTTTTAAAAATATCAGTATTTCTGTAAGAGTTTCTAATGAAAGAAGAATATGATGCATTCATGTATATTAGTGTCCACAATCAAAACGAGAAACAAAAAATTTAGGTTTCTCTCAAAGAATATAAAACTACTATGAAGGGGAAAAGGGAAATGAGCAGCGCTAAACCTAAAAATTCATTATCAAAATTGCTCAGGTTATACCAAAATTTGGTAACAAACAAACTTCAGCAACTGAAGCTTGCTTTGGATTTTTAGTGAAATAAGAGCTGCACGCCCTCGTTTAAGAGATTCTTTCAGGTGGAGAGCAAATTAATAATGTAAACGAGGCAGTTTAGAGCTGAAGCAGCGAGTTGGTTGAATGTTTCCAAGCAAGTTCTTTCCATTCTTTGTAAATAGTTCCAGGAACGTAGAATAATGTCTAGAAAATCAGAACAAAGACACCCGAGAGCCATAACAAATTGAGAAGATTGTTAATTGGCTAAACCAGCTCGCCGCAATAGGGAGTCGACGAGCTAGAAACTTTCTCTGGAGCTCTTCTCTGTTACTGGAAACTCAACGTCATTGTAAAAAGCACGATAAAAGGGCTTTTATGAAAGAAAGACAATGGCTTGCTTCTAACTCGCCCTACCTCAAGGAAATGACCGTTGAACAGGTGGTTTCTGTTAAGATCGATAGACTTGCGTGCTTATTAGTGATGAGTCACATTTACCTTCAGCACTGATTATAATCGGCGTGTTCAAATTTCGACTGTTACCAGAATCTCCCTTCCAACATCAAATATATTGACTTTTTTGATGTGAATCTTTTTGGAGCGAGGTTTTTTGAATCAAAATGGGTGGACGAATCTTATTCCAATTGTTTCCAGGAGGGCCATGACTGTTCTAAAATATAAACAAGAGGGCTGTTTCTTTATTAGTGGCAACCATTAATTAAAATCGATACAAAAGAGATAATTCTATAAACCTCTACAGTACCTCTATGTAGTTACTATTAGAGGATGCTATCTTGCAACTCAGAAGGCATCTCCCTCTAGTGGTAGTTCAGACAAAAATCTGCTCGAACTTCAGTGTACTTTTCAACTTCCCACTGTCACTACATTATTGATACGAAATGTTCGCGTGAAGAGTGTTTCTTTAAACGTGTCACAGAAATAGATGCTGCATGAATGAAAATGGATGAGAGACTTTGTGTATGTCCCGGGCTGCGTACAGATATAACTTTGTAAAAGGTGCAAAATGACCTTAGTAGTCGACGCCAAAAAAAAAAAATTCTAATAAACCAACCAACCGTTTTTTATCGGATGACCATTAATTTTCATAATACTACACTTACTAAAAAACAATAGGGTCCTTTACATTCTTGTCAAACTCCTAATTTAAGTTTAAACTTGCTGATCTTTTATTCGTTTGTCTGGCTCATGCGCAGTCATCCATATACAGGGGATTGTTAGAGATCTATGTTAACAAGTTAAGATGGCCAGAAAAGGTGGAAAACCCCTTTCAAAGAATATTCAATCTGGTGTTGATACGCTTTCCAAAGACCCTTCGCTGTCGCCTCTTTCCGATGGCCGTTTAAGTAGGCCAAAGCCACAAAAATCCATAGGCGATGGCTCCGACGACTTGACGGGGCATGTCGCTGAATGGAATGGAGCGGATTCCGGTATCTTCTTGCATGCGTTCCAGGAATAGGTGAGTTAATGCGGCGGTGTGATTCCAAGCCAAGGCGTGGAATCACACCGCCATACCGTGGTGCAGCCATACCTTGTTTACCTCTGAACTCTACAAATCGGGAATGTGACGGCTAAATTTGGGGATTAGAACGTTAGTTTGATAGTACATGGCGTTGACTTTGGCCTTTGATTCAACTCTGTATAAAGTTAACTTGCCGTTGTAGCTTTATCCCGCTACGACCATGAAACATTTTGAAAACGTTTCCTCGCATTTACGGTACTATTTTCCTGAGTCCCTTAGAACTCCTTGGGCGGTAAAAAACGGCTCGGTTCTTTAGCAGTCGCTTAAATAAACATACCCCTTATCTTGTATGGCCACGTATTTCTACTTTTCATCCGCCATGTTTCGTTCATACAGTTTACGACTATTGGTCCATCGCTCTTGAACATCGCGCGGCAACAACTTATGAACGTGGTTATTGTATCGCTTCTCCAGTTGTAAATCACGGTTGAAAATTGTGTTTACCGAGTACACAGACGTCTCCATCTTGGATGTTAACAATAAGTGTTTTTCCTTTTGTTGGAAACAGTGAATGTTGGATTGTTTTTAGCACCCAGTTGGTCAGGTGACATTTTCGCTTCCAGGCCTTGCTATCTCGTTGGCCTCGAGATAACTGCTTATGACGTTTTAACAATGTATGACGTTTCCGCGCTCAAGTCTTATTTTTAGGTGGTGTTGAATAGGGGCCCCTCCATTCAAAAACGTTAGCTACGAGATCAACGAGAGACAGGCCAGGGCACTCAAAATTCACATGACCATCGGGGTCTGAGCAATAATCCATCTTTCATTGTCTCCATCTTGGATTTTAACAATCAGTGGTTTTTCGTTTGTTGGAAACAATGAAGGATGGATTGTTGCTCGGATCCCGATGGTCAGGTGACTTTTTAATGCCCTGGCCTGTCTCTCGTTGGCCTCGGTTAGCTGCACGTGACGTCATCTTTGCCAAGCCGAAGCCGACGAGATTAATAGGCTCTGTAAATCTCGTCGGGCCTGTCGTAGCCTACAAAGATAAGGAAAGCCTGCCTAATAGCCAGCACCACCTTAAGATAAGGCCTTAGTACTCGGTGAAACTGCGTCATCAAACTGAGACAGACAATGCAACTTTCATTGTATGCAACAACTGAAATAAACGGAACGGTTTTTCGTTTGTTGTAAACAATGAAAGTTGCATTGTCTGTTTCAGTTTGATGACGCAGTGCTCACCGAGTGCTAAGGCCTTATCTTTAGGTGGTGTTGTAATAGCTCGCTCCTTTATTGTTGAAATTTTGAACAATGATCTTCTCGCTTTGCCACCTGGTAGCGCTGATAGTGATCTCTCAACTTTGCTGTGGATAGTTGTTACTATCTTATGCGGATTCCAAAAAGATATTTTGCCACATTTTCCTATTGTATTGGAGTGTTTATTGACCGCCGGTCCACAGAAAAAAATTTCCGACTTACGACAAATAACCTTAACTTGATACAGTCGAACTTCATTATAACAAAATCATTGGCCACTCCCCAAAAAATTTGTTATACAGAAAAATTTTTATACAGAAATATGGTTAATCCTCAAGATTTACATATTTATCTAGGTTGGGACCAAAGTAAAAAGTCGTTATAGAAGAAAAAGTCGTTGTATGATTTTCATTAAAAAGAGGTTCGATTGTATTACAAAAAAAACTTCAAAACTAATTTTCAAAAAAGCAAATCTACCTAGCGCACCTCTGATCTCAATTAATTTACTTAAACATAATTATGTTACCTGCCTAAATCTTAATAATGTCATAGATCATTTTTCTAATTTCAAGCAAGCAACTCGGTCGTTCTTTTTTAACTAGAGGCGGAGCTACAAGTTAACTCTGCACATTGTTGCATTTTGGATCACCATTTGTAGCACTATTGGACAGGCTTTCCTTTATTGTTGTAGGTTATAGGCCTGTGCAACACCTCCTAGACAGAAGGACCGATAACGGAAACGTCATGCATTGTTACATCATCATAAGTCGACCTGTACAACACCTCCTAAAAAGAAAGCCTGTGCACTGAAAATTCATACATTGTTACATCATCATAAAAAGGCATTGTTAATCATATTTCCACCAATAATAAGTCCTAAATTATGACTTCTTAATAAGAAGTTCTTATGATCATGTAACAATGTATGAATTTTCAGTGCATAGGCTTTCTTTCTAAGAGGTGTTGACCTGTATTAACACCTCCTAGAACAAAAGCTTTACAACTGAAACGTCATGCATTGTTACATCATCATAAGTCGACCAAATTTAGGGTTTATTATTGGTTGAAATGCGATTAACAATGGTCGAAATATGATGATGTAACAATGCATGACGTTTCAGTTGTTTGACTTTCTTTCTATAGTTGCCGCCACGTAAGTTGAACGATCTTTTTGACATGCGCAGTAAGTCTTCTCATCAATATGCTTTGTCTGGATTTTACCCATGAAGCGCTTGTTCTACTATAGTAATGATGGAGATATCGTTGAAACGTGGAAAGTTTATTAAAAGTCATACTATAAAACAAATTGCCTTCGAGTCGACTATTCTGCGTCATTTTTTTCATTTATTAATTTCATTTATCTATTTAAAAGAAAAAACGAAAATAGAAACTACATATAAATACGAAAGCGCACGTTTCATGGAAGCGATTTACTTCCCGTCAACGTCTATTGGCTGGCGTTAGAAATGACCTCATCCTGTCGTTCAACTTATGTGGCGGCAGCTATAGGAGTGTTGCCTGTAGCCAACGAGAAAGACAGGTCCCGGCCAACACCTCCTAGACAGAAGGCCTGCGGACAAAGACGTCATTCATTGTTACATCATCATCAAGCGGCTATTGTTAATCGTATTTCTACCAATAATAAGTTATAAATTTGGCCGCTTGATTATGACGTAACAATGTATATAGTTTTTGTCCGCAGGCCTTCTCTCTAGAAGTGTTGCCCCTGCGCGGAAAAGTCACCTGACCATACTAGTCCGAGTAACAATGTCATTGTTTCCATCTTGGATTTTAACAATCTATATTTTTTTAACTTTTCCCCGCCAGGGCCACGCCTCCTATAAAAAAAGCCTCGGCACTGAAACGTCATACATTGTTACATCATCATAAGTCGTCCAAATTTAGAGCTTATTATTGGTAGAAATGCATTTAACAAAGGACGAAGTATGATGATGTAACAATGTAAGACGTTTCAGTGCGGAGGCTTTCTTTATAGGAGGCGTTGGCTGGGGCAACACCACCTAGACAGAAGGCCTGATAATGGAAACATCATAAATTGTTACATCATCATTAGTCGACTATTTCTACCTATAATAAGCCCTAAATTTGGTCGACTAATGATGATGTAACAATGTATGACGTTTTCGTTATCAGGCCTTCTGTCTAGGTAGTTTAGGCCTGTGGCTTGCGAAACGCGCCAAGGCCTATAAATCTCGTCGGCCTCGGTTAGCAAAGCTGACGTCTTAAGCAACGCTATTGCACGAGTTTTTGACAAAATTCACACTGAATTTATATTAGCGGAAATGACCTTTAAATTTTGATTTATTTATTAAAATTGAAAGTAAAAAAATAATAAAATTGATATGGAAGTATATGATATCAAAAATTAATAAAATTGATATGATAAAAGTATCAGGAAAGTATTCAAAACTATATGAAATCTACTTCCGATTTGGTGTCATTTACCCTTTGAGGGAGTTAACTTGAGCCGCACTCCAAGCGAATAAAGAAACAAACTCCGAGTCACTGCGAGAGCGCCCTGATATTGGAAGTCAAGGGAGTTAACTCCGAGCGTATAAAGAAACGGAGTTCAAATGACTCAGAAGGAATAAAGAAACGGAGTCCGAATGACTCAATCACCGGAGTGACTACGAGTGAATAAGTGAATGCCTTCCACGGTCACAAGTTACTGCTTTTTTGTATCATGCCCTTTAAACATTACTTCTGTTTGTCCTTCCCTATATTACTAAAATTTTAAATGCACAAAATGAATTTGTTTGCAAACGGAAATTGTTACTCTTCTTCATATAGGCCTATACACAGTTTATGATATACAGGTATTGGACATTGAAACTGAAACACCTGGTAGAAATCCAAAATCTTTATTTAATAAGGTGTTGGGGCACCGTGGGCAGCCAGCACAGCAGCAACACGTCTTGGGAAGGATCGGTAGAGGTCCTGCACAGTTTGCACCCCAGACCATTACGGATCCACCCATTACTGATCCACCTCCGTGTTTGACTGTGGGTGCCAAGCAGTCTGGGTTGTAGGCATCAGAGGGGCTTCTCCAGACGAATACCCTCCCTGTTGTTTGGAAGACAGTGTAGCTGGACTCATCCGAGAATATGACGCGTTTGAGGTCATCCAACGTCCAGGTTTTATGCGTCCGGCACCACTGAACCCGCTTGGAGGCATTTGTACTACTGATGCAAGGCTTCGGTATAGCAACCCTGCCATGGATGTTGGATTTATGCAGGTAACGACGGATTGTCTTCGTGCACACAGGTTCCTGGAGGTGTGTATTCATTTCTGCGGTGGTTTTCCGCTTTCGTGCAACAATCCTGGTCAATGTCCTGACGTCTCTTTCCGACAACTTCCGTTTTCCCCTGCAGTTGCTCCTCCTGGACGTGGTTCGTCCTTCCTGTTCATATGCACACATCATCCTGGATACTGTAGCACGTGAGACATCACAAAGTGTGGCAGTTTTGGACACAGATGCACCTGCTAGACGCGCCCCAACAATCTGCCCTCTTTTGAAGTCGGATATGTCTCCCATTATAGCGCTCTGCACAGACAATTTGAAGCTTACTATCGAACTTTTCTACCGGAGTGACTACCAAGACCTCTGACACGTGATTCATTGATATGCATACGATTAATTACCTAGCAGAAGGTTCTATTCAGCCCTGGGGGTAACCAGTGCTATTTGCGAAGGTGTTTCAGTTTCAATGTCCAATACCTGTACCTGTTAAAGGAAATATAATTTATAATCTACTGATAACACAGGTCGGCAAATAAAACGTTTTTTCCCTCTTCCTAATTATTCTGCAGGTTTTTTATAGCTGTAATAATGCTGAATCTAATTCTAGATTCATTTATTTTGATAAGATTTACATAAACATTAAAATTATTAAAAAATAGCTTAAGATGGATCTGTGAAATTTTAATCATATGCCTTACCTCGGATGTAAAATTATTGACTAAATTATTCCAAAAACAATGAAATTATTTTTATAATAGTGTTTTTAATTTGTAGTTTTGTTCCTTTTCATATTTTCTATAGGAGTTTCACGGCGAATTGACCAGCATAAATCTGCAAGCATTGCCTCTGATCATTTCCCATTGTATCGTCTCTCTATGATTACACAATGGTCATCTACTATTGCGCCAAGATTTCTGGGAAAAAATCTAAATGTGGATTTAAAATGTATTTTAAGAGACATGTTGCATTTCAGAGTTTTATACGAAGAAGAGGTTCTTGGATAATTCTTGGTAGTTCTCTGCTATCTTGTTTCCAAGAAAAACTTTGTTTCGAAGGCAGTCCAAGCTTTTTTTTTCCTCATTCATTCAGTGTTGATTTAAAAGTCGTGTCCTTAATTAACTCTCAAAAATTCCTTGTTTTAATTTGGCGTCACTAATTTGGCGGAATTTTGATTTAAGGTATTTAAAGCCTTCGCCATCCATGTTCATTGCTTTTACAAAGTTTTTCATTACCCTTGCTTTACATGAAGCTGCGGTAGAAAATTTTTATCATTTTGTATTAAAGGTTGCTGACGTACATTTTTAACTACAGGTTTCATAGTCCTTCTTGGATACCAGTTTTATACTACTAGTCCTCTTTGAGCGACTGACCCATTCGATACGAGTTTAATGGATTAAAGAAGTATAAATTCATACAAGTAACGCAATAAACAGGAATTTTGAGTCTTATTTAAAAAAGTCGGTAACAAAAAACTATACATGACAGTTAAAAAAAAAGATTTAAATTCACCACGACAAAATCTTCATCTTTTCAATACTTTCATTTGAAGAAATATTTCATTGCAGACTGATGTAATTTTGCTCTCTTACTCAACAATGTATACGACAACACATCTGAATTCTAAAGTTTTTAAAATTGTTTAATTTTTTTTTTTAAATAAGCAGAACTAAAAAAAACTTTATTTTGCTGTTATAAATTCCTGTTAACGTTTCTATTTTTCTCATTTAAAAAGTTCTGAGTCATCATCATTAATTTTTCTTTTGCATAATCATCATTTCAGGCATATTAACTGATCACAAGACTGATCTTTAATTTCGAACCGATGTTCCAATGGAGATAACGAAGTCTGCCAGTTCATTAATTTTAAAGAAATTCGATATTCCTCCCGTATAGAACATGTAAATGATCACAGCTAAAAAAGATGCCATTGAAATTCAAATCGCAATTAAGGTTTTTTTTTTCGTTTTTTGGAGGAAAAAAAAAGAATAACTAATTATATTTTGGAGGGAACTGATTATCTCAATTTTCCAGAATATTTTTGTGTTCAATAGAACCTTATTTATTTTTCATATGAATTTTATAAAAATTCTGAATACACGCATTAATTATGAAATTGATTTAATAATTAAAAATTTGACTTAAAAATTTATTGTTCGAAAAAATTTAGTTTTACGATGTAAGAAGCATACTCAGATTTTAGAAAACATCTCCTTTTATTGTTAAATGAGAAAAATTATTCACCTGTATTTTGATTAATAGTAATTTATCCTGTCTGCTTAATTTTTAAGCAAATATCAATTTTATGTAAGGGCTTAACTAAAGCGACAGGATAAATTAAATCTTTTTTTTCTATTTTTTTTTTATTTTTCGGTGAAAGGTTATAAATGAAGACATCAAAAGGAAGAAGAAATTAATTAAAATTTTCATTTCTTATTAACTCAAATTTATGTAGCGGTCCATTCAAGGCTGTTTTCTGATATGAAACAAATTTTGCACTTAATAATGTCTCATTTATTACATCTATCATGTCTCTTCTAATATTCTGTAACATCAATAAACATTATACAGAGGTTTTTTAAAGTTTCTTAACATAGCTATTAATAAAAGTAGTTATAATGATATCAGAGAAATTCAGGAGGTCTAGGCTGAGCTCGTCGACAAGCAGTCGACTGTCGACAAGTGTCATGGTCCCGTGGTTAATGACGCATTTGTCGATTCGAGCTAGCATGAACACGACTTGTCTACAGTGTCTACAGAGTCTACAGTGTAGACTTGTCTATTTGTCTACAGAGTCTCTACAGTGTAGACTCTACACCGTCGATTTCCTAGTGTAGACTTTGACCATCGACAACTGCCTTATTCTTGTCAACAATTCAAGAGCAGTCGACTATGCACTTGGTGAACGTTATTTCAAAATTTAGCAACAGATTTCTTATTAAAATCTTTTTTCCTTCGTTTCCGGATTACAGGCTAAATACACATAGCTCAAGAATACACATTTTCTAAAAATATTAACAAAAACTTGTTTAAAAATATTTACATACATGAAGTACTCTCTTGTGCAACGAGAGAACTGTGAAAATAATAATATAGTGTGTCTACAGGTATGTGTTTATGTATGTATTTATGTGTATACATGAATAAAAGTGTAAAATTATGTGTAAATGTGTGTAAACTTGTGTATATCATCTAGCCATACGTGTGTAAACTTGTGTATAAATGTGTAATATGGTTAGATTTTGTCGAGATCGACAGCTTGTCGAAGAATTCAGCCTAGACCCCCAGGTGTGCTGCAATGAAATATTTCTAAACTCGTAGAAATTAGAAGGAAGATTTGTATAATTAGTAAAGATACTAATAAGAGAATCCCATGAAATTGTTCGAAGGCACTTTTTTTGCGCGCAAGCACACCGTTAAAGCGATAGCGTTGCGCAGCGGCGGAGCGCTCCGGAAGTAAAAAGTACAACAAACATGGCGGTAAGAGGGGAAGCAAAATCGTTAGCGGCGGTCGCCAAAGAATTGCAGTTAGAGCACTGTTATTAAGCATAAAACCTTAATTTTGCTGTACAATTATTCGTCTCGAAATAATTTATAAGATGAGGTAAGCATCCTGAATACTACAATTAATTTTATTTAAAATTATAAAGCACCGCAATACATACCCTCTCACCAATGCAACGTTGCACATGAAGCCAGCTCCGTGTTTGATTACCGAATTACTTAATAAAATGAAATAATAAATTAAGGAAATGGTTATTAATTACTCTAGACATTTTTATTAAAAGTTATAGCAATTAGCTAATTGTAATAATCAATTTTTAAAAAACTTTGTTTAGAAACTTGATAATCCATTCAATTGTCGTCGGCTGTCTTCTTTCATTGATTTCATGTGAAGTGGATTCGTGCTTACTGCTGAATAGTGGAAGAAAGAAGTTCCGTTAAGCGCGTTAATACACGAAGACCGCTTTAATAAGGGAGTCTTTGTATGGCTATGTGTGCTGAAATGTTTTCGTTTTCGCGGTTTATTTTGAAAGAAATAAACTTTCGCACTTTCTTATTTTGCAAGCATCTATCGTAGCTTCAGATTGGTAACATATTTCTATTTGGTGGAAATCTATGAAATACATGTTCGAGGGATTCCCTTGTAAGTGTGCATTGTAACAACCGTAAGAAGAGATGATCAAAAAGTTAGTATCTATGAAGCTTGTTGATATTTAACGACCAACATTATAGATATCGTAACCTTTCAAGTTAGGTTTGTTTTGTGCGTTTTATATATTTTTATTGGTTTATTCTGCGTTGCAGGAGGAATGATTAAGAGGCGTTAGATACAACCTACAGACAATACAAAATTAACACAGGGTGATCCAAAATTCAGGAAAAAATTTAAAACTCAATAATTCGGATAAGAATGCAGATAACGATTGAAATGAAGTCGGATTTTTTCCCACGAAAAAAATTAATGAAAGAGTTGTTCAGTTTTTGACCAACAGATGGCGTTGTCAGGTTACAGGCATCGGGTTATGCATTTTTTCAGACGAAAAATAATTTTTTTTTTTTAAATTTTTTGTAAATTAAATACACTAATAGAAACGGGCCCAAAAGCAAAAAATAGAAACGAACCTTATTGAGCCCTTTGTCTCTTCACGAGACTTTAAAAAAAGGTGACATTTATGTTTATATTATGGAAGATGAGAGGGTAAAAAAGAGCTTCCAAGTTAGAGGGATAAGATGTTCCATAAATCAATAGAGATGAAAGAAAATTTAGTTCCTCCAAAATTAGTAATTGGTTCATTAAATTCAAACTATAGAAACGACGATTCAATAGAACATTGATGATGATCATAAACTATCCATACTAAACGACACCGGGTGATAGGAATTTCGAAAAGTTCCCAAAAGAGGTTAAATTTTATGACGTTGTCTTGAGGAGAAGTTCTAAGATATTATAGTGGGAGAACACTCTTTAGAGATAACAGAAATAATGGGATCAATAAAAAAAAATTTAGAATTAAATATGAGATATTTCACTTGGTTCATCAACAGACAAATTACAGACCATTAAATACCGTTTAAGATATACAGGGTGTTTCAGGCCACCCGTTTCAGTCTTTTTTTCCTCGAAATTCGACGTCCTAACGTTTTGGGGAAAAGTTTTGCATTACTATGTGAAGAATTTAATGGTGGCTATTCCATTTTCCGAAAACGGCTGGAAGTGGGCGCACCCGAGGTCCGCCCAAAAACTTTAAATGGGAACATAGGTTGAGTAGGGTGGCGGTTTTTTTTTCAATAGGCTTCCTTTAGGAAATAAACAATAAAAACACTTTCAGGTCACGTGCTTACAATTTGCCTCATTGGCGTTTTTTTTTCAACATCTTCACGTCACGTGTTTATCTCTGTTGAACTGTTAACGAAACCAGCTCATTGTTTATTGCTATCCTGACAGGTTAACATTGAAAATAGCTTTTCAACGAAGAAGCGTTTGACAGGTTGATGGGGTTAGGAGAGTGTAGCAAAACTATCGTACTGCGGAGATGTTGCAGGCTGCACGACATCATAATCGTATACATCGCTCCAGAATGGATTTTCAGCAGCTTGCGGTTGCGTGAGGCAACAAAACCACAACGCGGATGCTGTGATCAGAAGACGGGTATTAGGTGAAAGCTGTAATTCTGGCTGCCTTCGACAGATCCAACCGTCTCCATGATTCGGCTCTCTCGTGACTTAGGAATAAACCACATACCTCTATAACGGATACTCAACAACAACGGCTTGAAGCCGTCGGCTTCCACCCCTTCCACATTCATCTCCATTAGGCGTTTGGAGGGTATGACTTCCAGATGAGACTGAATTTTTGTATAAACTAGCCATATAATTTCTATTTAGCAGGGTTTTGGATGGATGAAGCTACGTTTGAAAGCAACGGGGAAATGAACCTGCTTAGTGCACACTAGTGAGCACAAGATAATTTTACTGGCTCCTGAAGTTGACGAGCAACATGTGTGGAGTGTGTTTTGGCATTATCGGAGGCCACGTTATCAGCCCGTATTTTTTCCAGGCTAAACTGAAGGGATACTTTATGTTCACTTTCTGGATAACGTGCTGCCTGAACTCCTAGAAGATCTGCAAGGATAACGAGGATAGGCAAGTCGTTTCAGCAGGATTGCTGCCCTGCATATTAATCGCGAACCTTCGATCGCATCTTCCCCCTGCAAAGGATTGGTAACTTCGGAACCATAGCCTGGTCCCCTCGGTCTCCAGATCTCACTCCCTCGATTTTTTCTTCTGTGGATGGCTAAAAGAAATTTTGTACCACGAACAACCCACAACGAGGGAGGACATGCAGGATCGAATAAGGAGAGCATGCATAAGGCTAATGCAGAAAGAGGTCCTCTGTGCCTTTCAGGACGCGAGGAGGAGATCGCGCAATAACGTTTCCTACAAAAATTGTTTCTTTTTCCGATACCTATCTAATGACACCTAATCGACCAATTTTCCCATTTAAAATTTTTGGGCGGAACCGGGTGCGCCTATTTCCATCCATTTACGGAAAAATGAATAGCCACCATTATTCAAAGCTCTAGATGGTCGAACTTCGAGAAAAAAGCCTGATACGGGTGGTTAGAAACACCCTCTATAAAGATATTCTTTTGATATAAACCTTTCACATTACTGAGTATAATCTTATAGTCAATTACACTGTACAACAAATTTGAACTTTTTTCTGTCCTTTAGATGAAACTATGTGTTTCTGTATAAGCAAAAGGTAGTTGATAAATATACCAAAAACAAAATGGTCCATTAAGTACCGTTTTTGTAGGAGACCCACTTCTCAGAGAAATGTAACAGAGGCTTGATTATAGACTAGCAATAGTCAGCTAGCATACTTCCATTCCATCGTTAAACTCTGCCTGTGTGATTTTATGGTGTGAACATGTCCTAGATGTAGATGGATCTTGATGGTTTGGGTCATCAGATGTGTCTTAATCTGAATCAACAGTATAATTATCTGGAGCTGTAAATATAAAAAAATCTTCAGAATGAGGAACTGGTCGCATAGCGCTTCTCTATGTGCTACAATATAGATACGTAAAAAGCTAAAATGTGGATTTTTTTTGGAAAATAGTGCGTGGTAAACAAAAAATAATTACAGAATCGTTGTTTTCAGCCAAAAATATATAAGAAACACATATTTTCATCTAAAGGAGATTTTTCATGTTGTACAGTGTTGTTTCTGAGTTTAGAACACCATAAATTATAGGAAAGCACTATTGCGTGTTATTCGTTTGTTTATGCTGCTGATAAGTAAGGTGGACGATTCGTGTGATCGTCCAATAATATAAATGGAGGCGAGTAAAGAAGAAACGAGGTGTGTGGTTTCTCTTTGACAGGAGGAGGAGGAGAAATTAATGAACGCATAACCATAATCCATGCAAGGTGCGTCCCTAAGCAAAGAATAATGCATGCACTCCTTATGGATGTGTACTTACAAAGTTATATGCACAGCCCAGTATAATAGTCACATAATAACAAATTTGATATACAAATTTTTCATTGAATTTTTAAATTAACAAACAAGGCGATGCTTGCCCAATCGTTACTTATGATGTTGTTGTGTTGTTGTCTTATCTGGAAACATCCACCAATCACTACGGAAGAAATTGTCTTTTAGTGGAAATAAGTCCATTACCACAAACCGCCTGCAGTACCGAAAAATTAAGAAAAAGGTTTGTAAATTCCTACCTACAGCTAGTTCTCTTCTCATGCTATTTCCACATTTTTGGAAATCGGTTTGCATCAGAAGAAGATGTGTATGACATCTAAAAATGTGCTTTCGTCGTTAACCCACAAGTTTCTTCAAGAATGGGATTGACCATCTTATCGTCCAGTAGTATAAATGTATTAAGTTTTGTAGAATACTTTTAAAAAATTCAATTTTCAGTGACCCGTTTTTATTTGACTGTCCCCTCATATTTGCCAATTAATAGTCAGGCAAATTTATTAAGTGGTATAATATTCGTACGAGCTACTTAAATTTATGCTAACTCTGCCTTTGAAGTCCCTAAATAGCCAGAATATAAAAATTTCATTAAATTGATCTCATCTATAAATTAGGAAGAATTCCATAAGTACTTAGAAAAATGTAAATTGGAAATAAAAAAATAACATCAGTCGTTTTCTATTTTGAAAAATGGCTTATATAAGAAAAAAAAAATATAAAAGAAGATACTAAATATCTCATCTTACACAAAAGATTTTCACAATTGCGGTATGTTCACCTGCTTATTGTTTATGGAAATTTTTGTGAACAGACTACTTAGAACGTTGTATAGTAACTACGATTTTCATTTGAACTATTTTATCGAAGATTAGATGGATGTTTCTCAATGTCAACGAATACGAGCGCCCATTCTTTTGTTAATGAATTTAAAATTCTATTTGTTTAGATCAGATTTTCGCATCTCACGCGCGCCAGTTTCTTATTTTGCTGTGCAATTTTAAGTCTAAAGCTTTTATTGTTGAATTTTAGTCAATTGCTTTCTTGTATTCATTATAGTGAAGGTTACTTCAATAGATTTTTCCAGACTTAACGAGCTAGTCAGATGCAGTGATTAAATCGCGTCTTCGATCAAAGTCAGAAATTTTGCCTACGAAAGGGATCTTAAAGGTGAAACAAGCAATTACTACACGAAGCCCCAAGGATTTATTTTCTTTCCGAATAAATGAGTGCCTACAGAATTTTACCTGCCGATAAGCTTGTCAGCGCCTCTGATGAGTTTAAAAATTAATCTCGACTTTTTGATGCAATCGTGTTTATAATTACACG
>JAHWFO010026271.1:1922671-1950362 GCA_023313115.1 Rhysida immarginata
GGGATGTAAGATTTTTTATTCTTTGTAAATATTGTTTAATAGTGTTAATTTTTTGGTGTGTGGGTTGTTGTGATAAGTAATGTGGTATGTTGTTACCTTTTGTTGGTTTTTCATATATTTCAAAATCTAGATTATTTTCATTTTTTATAATATTTATTTCTAAAAATGTGATACGGTTTTTGGTCATGTTGTTGTGTGTAAATTTTAAAGGATATCGTTCTTCTAATAGGTGTATTAATATTTCTATTGGTTAGTTTGTTACGACTAGGATGTCATCTACATATCTCATCCATATTTTTATGTGTTGTTTGCGTTGTGATTTAAATAGTAAATTGTGCTCTATGTTATTTAAATAGATGTTGGAAAGAATTGGTGATAATGGGCTACCCATGGGTAAGCCTTCAATTTGTGAATAAATTTTTTTAGCAGTTTTGAAGTACTTTCCCTGGGCTTCTACAAAGTCTCATCCTTCTGAAACAGTCGGACATGCATATTTATAGTCCTGAGTAGCTAACTCCAAACTGTAGTCGTTGTACGCTGCCGGGACGTGATTGTCACTGTCGAAATTGAACTTCCTTAGCTTCCTCTTGATTGTGGAGAACAAGTAAGTTCCAAAATGCAAAAGTTGAACAGTAGGGAGGATGCATCAACATGTTGACTCCAGTTACACAGAACAAATCAGTTGTCTTAACGGCGGCATGTCCTGGGACGTTTGCCAGAAGCCACTACAAACCTCTTTTTTCCGACCTTCGGACGCTCCTCTTCTTATTTTTATAGACTCCACTACACTGTAACCTTCTTTTTGTTATCAAGCACAGCTGTCCACACATAACCAGTAGAACAGAAGGAAGTTACCACCATCACCTTCCCAGCACTGCGAGAACGTTTGCATTTCTGTGGGAATCTTGCCCTTTGGAGAGCCACTGTTTGGATTGTTCCTTAGTTACGGGGTCTTGATCATAAAGCCATGTTTCTTCATCTGTGCAAACGTTGACACGTTTTGATGCCCCGTTGTTGAAACTTTCGACCGTTTCTTGGCACCACTGAGCATGCTCTGCTTTTTGCTCTTGGTCATGCATTTGCAAGTGTTCACGCAAGATTGTTTTAAGTTAATCATAATCTGATGCCCTTGCTTGCCTCAGTCCGGGAATAAGTTAGCCGATTGTCATTCACGATTATATCCAATATAGCAGGGATGTTTTTCGACGTAAGTGCTTCGGCTGGCCGTCCACTGCGAGGTGTCTTCAAATGACCGTCTGACCCTCTTAAACTCGCGATATTGAGAGCTGAAAGAGCAGATCTTATGGTTTTCATACTCTTAATTCGCGGGTTCGAATCTGCCTGTGGCATTCTTGTTTCTGTTATTCTCTACTAATTTGCGGAAGGTAATAGGAAACCAGTGCAATTAATTCTCGTAAGACTTTTCGCTAACCTTTTTATTGGAGAAAGCACATAGGAATTACGTACATTCTATTTTTAAAAGAGATTCGTGTTCCAAATGACAAAATCTCTGCCGAGAAATAATTACATTTAAATATGACTAAATATAAATACTGATATTATTCTGTCTAGACATAAAAACACCAACATCCAGAACTCCATTTATATTTTGTCCAAGGTACAGTAGTTGGAAAGTGAAAAAAATATAGAAACCTTCTCTTAAGTGTAAACAAATAACACTTTGAGCTAATGATTAAACAAACGGATCAATTGGTAAGAGCGTAATTTCCTGTTGGAATATTATATCCGAAGTGGATAATTCTCAGTCTACATTGACATAATTCAAAATGTATTTTTCCTTATAAAAGTTAGTATCACTTCGAGAAAATCGTGAGTTTATTAACATTTAAAATTGAAAGTTAAGAATTCATAATCAAACAAAACGGGAGGACTTCGCAAACAAATGAGAATATCGATTATTTTCGAAAAATCTCTTCCACGTGAGTTCTCTACAGAGAATTCAACTCACGTGATCTCTCTTACGTAAATCAAGTGGAAAACAGAGTGAGTGACGTAGACTTTCAATTTTCTCTGAATAAAAATTTTTTTTTGCTAAAGTAAGAGGGTTGGGGCGGGGAAGCAAAGATAGGAGGGAGAAAATGATGTAAGAACATTCTTTGCGTTTAGAAGAGCAGCTCAAAATGAGCGCGTTAAGAAGCTTCTTTCTTAAGTAAAAACCTCGTATCAATTTTTCGCTACCTTCATTCTTCATTTAGGCTTTAAAATATTCATTTCATTTCCTTTAATGAATTAGCCCGGAATGAAGAGAAAATTTTTTGAAAGTAATTAAAGAAACGAATTTAAAACCTGCTGAAAATGCGTTGATATGATTTTTGTTGAATAATTGTCTGAAGCAATCAATTTTAAATAAGCAGCGAGTGAAAAAATGGAAGGGCTTTTATGTTAGCATAACCGATCCCCAAAAGTATCCTTAGGAGATCTCATATATGACAATATTAGAGAAAGTGTTGTGTATTTTCTTCATTCTTAAAAACGTTTTATATACCAAACATTCTGTTTACTTATCTAAACTGTAGTAAAATTAAATGAATAAGGAGAATGATGGACTGCTATGGGCAAAGGAACATCAAATTTGAATACTTGATGAATGGAAAAAAGCTAGCTTGTTGTAACAAGTTAAATGGCCATATCACTAGCAACTTTCTTGAATGAAACCAAGTGTTCCTTGTCTCAACAATATCAGTTTATTATTGCTGAAGGAAGACTTCAGTTAGAAAAGTTGTTAGTGATATGGCCAAAAGTTCTTTCTCCATCAAGCTGGTGACAAGGCGAAAATATGAAGTATCCATGTACCAATTGACAATTTCATATTAAAGAGAGCTGGAATAATGGTCTGCAGAACATTCTCCCGGGCCACACAAGCCCCTCTAAGCATTGGAATTATCTCTAAATGTTGTTCCAGACAAGGAACTCTGATTTATGGCTGCAGTGTTCCCCGACGGTGATGGCCGCTTTCAGCCGGACAATGCACCTTGTCACTTTTCTTGGTTAGTCTATGGATGAAAGATAACAGGATACAACACTTCTATGCATGGCGCTTGAGTTTTTTTTTTTGTTGTTCAATGGAGCCCTCTGGCTATTTGCTTGTACTAAAACGAAACTTTCTGAAACCGAAACTTTGTGCATGATTTAATGCTTAAAGTTTTTTTTTACTAAAATTATATTTTTAAACATAAATGACTGGATCAAGATAATTGTTCTAAATCCTTTTGAGACATTATAATAATTTTTAAAAACATTGGAATCATTGATCACTAATAGGAAAAGTTATATATAGTGTACACGCAAAATTCCAGATGTCGTCCCCAAAATCGAACTCACTGAGGAAGACAATGGAGTGTTATATCCTGGTTTCTTTCATCCATAATTTGGTCTTAGATTGCACTCTGTAAACGTGACTCTGACTTCAACGTGTTTCTTTAGTAAACACAGTCACCTGATCGCCGCTGGACAGAACATATATGGGAATTCCATTCAAAGTCTACAAACACCTCAGAACAGTTATTATGCCAGCAGAAGCCGATACCTTACTAAAGATATGAAGAAGGTTATCTCCAGTTTTCTGTAAAATGCTCCAGCTTTATCAAAATCTGTGCTTCAATGATTATTTGCAAGTCGTGGTTTTGTTAAGGTGAAAAGCTCAGTTTGTTAATTCAACATTTACAAACAACAACAAGCGTCATGACTTTTTTTATGTTAATTAATTTTGTTGTAAAATGTTACTATTAAACTTTATTTTTTATCTTCTATCTATATATACAGGGTGTCCCGCAAGTCGTGGTCGTAAATTTAATGCTATGCATATTCAATAGCAAGGAACAAAAAACTCCCGATGTTCATGTAAATGGAAGGAAGCAGACCTGACTGATTCGTTGCCTGGACTGTGTTTGAGTGAGACTACATGTTTGCAGCAGGTTACAGCAATGCCGAGGTGGCGGATATGCATTTCACGTACGCTCAGGCAAATGGGAATGCAGCAGACGCAGCGCGTCTTTATATGTTCATTACGTCTTCACCAGCGTTTACGTTTAGCATCACCTCTCCGCGAAGGACGTCCGCACCGTTGGGGCTGCTGCACGGGAACAGGCCATACTCCAACGTGTGGAAGAGAATCCAACCACCAGCATAAGACACGTTGAGGGGAAGAGCTGAAGCATTCTGTCGTGTTCATGGTGGACATTTTGAGCATTTGCTATGAGTTCAAGGTACACGAGACACTACCAAAGGAAGACCTGTACGCGTTATTGCTCCATTTATCAATAAAGTCATTCTTTCTCGGAAACGGTGCATTGTTCGACGTATGTCCATAGGGAGTTTTTTGTTCCTTGCTATTGAATTTGCATACCATTAAATTTACGACCGCGACTTACGGGACACCCTGTATATAAAATTCTCTGTATGTCTGTATGTCTGTATGTCTGTCTGTTCGCTATGCATTTCAAAATGGCTAGACCAATCTTGATAAAATTTTTTATGGTAATTCAGATGGAATCTGGGAAGGTTTTAGGCAGGAGATGGATGGTGGAGCTATCACGCTTCATGGATAGCACACTTTACAATTCGTTATCCCCCGTCCCTAAAAAGAGGGTACACATGGTTAAGTGTGTAGTGCCACACCAGTTAATCTGACTGAGCGAGTGAGTGAGTGATCAACGCACAGCCCAAATCATAAGGCCTAGAAACTTGAAATTTTGTACAGAGGTTCTTTACAAATTGTAAGTTAGCACTAAGAAAGGGTTTTTCGAAATTCAATCCCTAAGGGGGAGAAAGGGGGGTTGAAAGTTTGTTAACACATTAACTGGTGTGGCACTATATACTTAACCATATTAACCTCTTTTAGGGAGGGGGATAACGAATTATTAACAACGAGCATAAATATGATTATGCAATGACAGGACATAGATAAGGCAATGTTTATCGAGGAAGCTAAGGAATCACACGGGTCTTCCTTGAGCTCCCTAAAAACGTCCAGACGACTGGCGAAAATTTGTGTGTTTGGCAAAAAAAAGAGAAAGAACGAGTATTGATCAGTGAAATTTGCAACAGAAAGATAAAAAGCTATCCGGGCATTGGAAACATCTGAACACAGAGCAGGAGGGTATAAGAGCTTCTACGTCAAGGGCAAGGGAAATTTTAAAAGATAGGTCTAAAGTATCCAGTGATGCTGCCCGGGGGTGAAGACGGATAACATTTTAATCTGAGACAGAACAACAAGAGGATAAGTAAAGCCCGGCAAAGTGTGCAATATAAGTAGGTTCATTAAGAATGATGGTTCCATCCCACCTCTGAGAATTACAAAACAAAATTGAATTTGTAACAATACGTAGAATTCCTGTTGTTCGGGCTTTTCTTAGAAGTTAACATTTTTTTGGAAATATTTAATAATGATCAGTAACTGGAGATAATGGAGAGTTAGCAGACTATTCAGAAAGAGTGAAAGTACAGTTGACTTCGTTCGAGTTACAGTTACGAAATAACCGATAACAAAACATACATGAACTCAACTCTTCAAACCAAAAACTATATGGTGTTATGTCGTATTAAAATCTTTCGAAGGATTATAACAATAATTCATATCTAACGAAATGCCAGCGAAGAAATGAATGAGTATTGGGCAGAGATGACAAAAAGTTATCCGGGCATCGGAAACATCTGAACAACTGCTTCGTATATAGACGGAAATTGTAGAATTACTGAAAACAAATTTATTATTTAACTTCTTGAGGTTGTTCTGTTTAACCTACAACTGTAATTATCTCGGGCAACGCGGGTGCCTCTGTTAGTGTATTAATATATGTTCTATGGCATTATTGTACAGTCATCAAAGGGAAATAATCCACACTTGAATTTTACTCTAAGTTTTACCGTTTAAATATTAATTTACACTGAATTAGCAAAACTCGTGGGATAGTTACTTATTATCTGATCGGGCCACCTCTGGCCCTGTGGAGTGCAGCAATACGGCGTGGTAGTGAGTCTGCAAGTACCTGGTACACTTCTGGAGGCAGTTGACACCAGATAGTCTGCAGAGCCGAAGATAGTTGCTGCCCGTTCGTGGGCGGATGATCCAGTGCCCGGAACCTGACTTCAACAGCATCCCAGATATGCTCGATGGGATTCACGTCAGGGCTCCGGGATGGCCAGCTCAGTCGTGGGACCTCTCCTAAATGCTCCTCGAACCATTCGCGGACGACATTGGAGCGATGTGGTGGAGCATTGTCATCTTGAAAGACTGCTACGTTGTCAGGGTGTTGAAATGTCAAAAAGGGGTGCAGATGGTCTCCGATGAGTTGACGATATCGTGGACCATTCAACGTTTGGTCCAGGATAACCAGAGGGCCCATTCCAAACCAGGAAAATGCACCCCAGACCATCACTGACGCCCCACCACCCTGCACCACCACCTGTTGGCATGCGGGATCCTTCGTTTCGTGAGGTCTGCGCCACACACGGTGCCTCCCATCAGCGTGGTACAGTTGATATCGTGACTCATCTGACCATATGACGTTACGCCACTGTTGCAGAGTCCAGCCAAGATGGTTGGTGGCAAATGCACGCCGGAGTGTCCGATGACGCTGGGTAAGCATTGGCACCCGTGTAGGGCGACGGCTGCCAAACCCGAGGGCATGCAGATTCCGACGGATTATCCACCGAGAGACGTTTCTAGTGCGGCCAGTATTGAACTGGTCTGTAATTTGCTGCACTGTTGCGCTCCTGTCTCTCTGAATCATTCGTCCCAGGTGTCGCCGGTCACGATCATTCAGGGCAGCTGGACGCCCGGTACGGTGCCTGTTGTGGACTGTAATGCCTTCATCCAGCCATTCCCGATACACCCTGGAGACAGTTGAGCGGGGAAAGCCAAATTCCTGCACCACTGCCGAAATGGAACATCCCATGCGTCGGGCACCTACTATCATACCCCGTTCAAAATACGTCAACTCGTGCCATTTCTGATTAATCACTTATCCAAGCTCTTCCCGCAACGTCTAATGGTCCATTCTCAGAATCCGTTACCCCTGTGAATTCGTGAGCCATGCCCATCAATCAATGTGCTTGCTATCCCATGAGTTTTGCTAACTCAGTGTAGTTTTAATAATTTAATATTACATTTAGAGTTAACATTATTAAGATTATTAATTAAAATAATTAAAATTAAAAAAGCTATTAAAACAACACATTAGCATGAAATGTAATATTAAGTATTAAACTCGTGTGGATTATTTCCTTTGGTTGACTGTACATTGCTTATTTTACTAATTTGTTATTGGAATCTTGATGAAATTTTACATGGTAATTCAGGTGGAACCTGGGAAGGTTTTAGGCAGGTCATGATGGATACATTACGCTTTTTTACCTTTTTTACCGCTTTCACTGTTTGGGTTACTCCGTTTGTTATTTGTTTGTTTGTCCACCGACAGTTTTTGCACCTTGCACCTTACAATTTTGTGACTGTTACAAATAGAGAAAAATTTCCAATTGTACAGTTGTAGAGCTCAAAATGAAATTTCAGTGCTCAATCTGTGGTGTGGAATATAGAATGGCATCTTGGTGGGACCTGTTTTCTACAACGGTTGCCTTACAGGAGTAAGGTACACAGAAATAATTCCAAAATCATATCTGTGTACCTTACTCATGTAAGGCAACTGTTGTAGAAAACAGGTCCCATAAAGATGGCACTTCATAGTCCACGCCACAGCTTGATCATTGAAATTTCATTTTGTTGTAGTGGGTATATTGTTACGCTTATTTTTATTCTCTTATTATTGTCTTAATTTTTTGTTAAAATTAGCGTTTTGAGCTCTACAACTGTACAATCGGAATTTTTTCTCTATCTGTAAGGTTTACAAAGTTGCAAGGTGCAAAATTTGAGGTCAAAGGTTACATTTGACACCACCATTGCTTAGCTGACTTTCTGTGTATGTTAAATGCAAGAGATCTGTTGTATCTCCACTCGTTTTGAAATTGTATGGGAGAGGGGGGTAGAGACTTTTGATTCAGCTTGTATATTTCTAGCTGAAGCATCCGGCGTCGCTCGGAGAAAAATGCAGTTTTTTTTTATATTTATGTATAAAAAAATAAAAGACTCACTGTATTCCTGCGCGAAAGACTTGCATTCATTCCTGATGCTGCTTCACCGAACAATCGCAACAGCCTCATTAAACAAAGCAAACAACGACGTCACAATTTTTTAACGCTGCCAAAAATCCCGTACAGCTCCAGGTAAATTGAATTTAAAAAATAAACTACAATGGAAAGGAAGAAAGAAAAAATTCTTTCTTATCGAGCACCCAGAAGCCAAGAGAAATATACTTGCCAAATTTCATGTTTGTAGGCTATATATTTCTGCAGATTATGTGATGAATGAATGAATGAAAGATGGAGTGTATACATTTCTGGCTCTCTCTTATATATACCGGGTGTCCCAAAAATGACTGATGGATTTTGAAAATCAATAAAAAAAAGACGGAATGCGATAGATATGTATCGTTTGCAGCCTTATGCTTAGGAAATCAGGGAATTTTATCCCACCAAATTTCAAATTTAGTTAACATTTTCACCCAAAGGTGGCACTGAAAACTATGAAAAAATAAAAACCGGTATGAAAATGTTGCAAGGACTGTTGCAAAAAACCATTTTGGTAGAGCGGACTTGCAATCTCAACAGCACACGCTATCAGCTTGACGACGAACTATGGAATGGCGAGCTGAAATACTTCGTTTTAACTATACCTGTTACAGATCGCCTGCAGCGCCATCTCTTGGTAGAAATGTTAACTAAATTTGAAATTTGGTGGGATAAATTTCTCTGATTTCCTAAGCATAAGGCTGCCAACGATACATATCTATCGCATTCCGTCTTTTTTTTATTGATTTTCAAAATCCATCAGTCATTTTTGGGTCACCCGGTATATAGATATACAGTGTTTCTAAATGGAAGGACAATAAGTACAGAGCGTGATTCCATGCATCAATCGAAGCAAAAAAAACTTTATCGAAAATGTCGGAATCTCAAAATTGAGGGTGTAAAAATTCGCACCTTAAGACATGCATAAACTTTCCGTACCAGCAGTCCATTAATTTCAAAGGGGCGAGGAAGGTTTAACAAACAATGTAGTGCTTTGTTAATAAGTAGAATTGAAACTTGATGGAAGGGCCAAAAACGTTGTTATAATCGTTATCCAGTCAGGTGGGGCTGTTCTGATTTGTTAAATTTGGAGAATATTTATTTGTTTGGTTGCTTTCTTTTGGTTAGTAATTTGTAAATAATATACTGTTGTCTGATTGTCTTTAATATGCTATTAATTCTGGTTTCTTCTCTTGTTACTCATTTACTGATGAAGGGAGCGTATCCCCCGAAACGTACAATCGGGTGCATAAAGGTTTTGGCCTAAGTCAAATTTGTTCGGCTTCCTTACAATTCTTCAATCCAATGAAGTTACTTTTACCAGGTATGTAGTCGAGCACGCTTACTATGGAACGATTCCATTAAGTTTTTGCTTAGCATCGGGGGAAGGCAAGTTTTACGTCACGTGCTCAACTATGTTGACAAAAAGATTAATTTGGCTGTTCTGATGAGAATTTTTGTTTTATTAATAATAAACTAATCTATTTGGTTAATAGTGTAACATAAATGGTGCACAGTATCGATATAATTATAAGAGATAAGCTGATGCAGCGCTCGTTATGATGTGATGCGGAAGTGGTTTACATGTGTAAGTGGAAGCTATTTTCTTTTGACTGCTTGTAAAGGTTATATGTCTCATTTTTTGTATATTTTGTGTAAATAAAATAATCAACGACAATTTTGCCAAAACCATCCGAAAAATTTTTAAATTTATTATATAACTAGACGGATCCCGTCAAAATTTGACGGAGAACAACCCATCTTATTATTAATGCCCATCTCTTTAATTAAAAAATAATAAAATAAAAAATTGTCAGAGATTAAATATCTCATTATGAACAAAGAATAAGAAATGAGTTAATACATAAAATGAAAATAGCTTTAAACTAAATTTCTCTGAAAGTATTGAACTGGGACAAAGTGTCAGCGGATAAAGCGATCAGTTTTTAAAGCTCTTTCTAAAGATATAACATTTAACATAATATTTTTAGAGTTTTTCAGTAGTCACAAGGAAACGTCATAAAATGATCAAGGCAGGATTTTCATTCTGCAAATCTTCAGTTTATTTAATTCAAAACAATGATTACAACTATCCCTGGCTTCTGATGGATTGTCATAACTTTCTTTGTTGGCTTTAGATGCCGATGCGCAGAAGTGCCAGTTTTGCTCTTACAAAAAATGCTTTGCGTTTTAATATATAGGATTATATAATTTAATACTAGAGAATATTAAATGATTTGAACAAAAGAGGATTTTTGAAAAGTAACGGTGGTATGAATTAGTGTATATTTTATTAAAAACTAAAATACAGAATAAAGCATGCCATTATAATTAACATGAAAAGTTTTTTAAACCCTCAAATAAACAGGTCAAATTGCACACAAGGATGAAAAAAAATTTAATCTGTGTATGGTGTTCTTTACATACACCGTTTAAAACTTAAACGAAGTCAAAAACAAGATAATGAATATAAAAAAATGTCTATCCATATCGGATTTGAACTCTGCCATTCGAGGCAGTAGGCAGAGATTTTACGATACTGTTGTCAGCCGCTATCGCTTATTATTGTCAGGAGAGAGCCCGTGACGAGCACATCCCAGGCATATACCTTTTACCCTATTTTCATTAAGAAGGGAGAGGTCTATTCTAATCTGCCATGACTCTCAGTACAAGTACCTGATTTTGCAACCGATCAACATCCGCTAAGCTCAGCCCCTACGGAGCAGGTAAAAACCTTTTTGCACCCGACTATACATCTGGGTCATTATAAATCCCTTTGTGGATTAGTAGTTTTTTGTTGTTTTTTTACGTATGACTTCACCTATATTTTTTCAATATTTATCTCTTGCTTAAAATGTTTCAGTCTTTAATGGTTATATACTGTGTGATTTGAACCATTAGAAAAGTTTAATTTACGCGAAAGACGAATTATTGGGCCGGAATAGTAGCTAAAACGGATCATGGAGAATGATGTTGATGGAGGTGGGAGAAACTGCCCACCACTATAGATTTTGTTTAAGAAAAAAAAACCAGAGAACTATAGAAATGACTTACATGTATACAGATAAATGACTGGAAACTTTTTCTTTTGCCATCTGCTGACAGTGTCCTTACCACTGACAATGATATGGACAATGACATTATAAACAAGGAGCATTTGAGAACATTTGCGAATAAAAGGATTACGTGCACAAAGTCCAATGTATCGATTGTCCCTGACAGCCTGTCGGAAAACATTGAGGGATCAAGTAAAAGAAACGCATCAGGATATCTTTCCTGATGATTCTTGCTTCTCTTTGGATGAAGACGAAGACATTCAGAAAAGACGTTTATACCAAAGTCTCCTGGGCGCATTTTGAACTTTGGTAACGCAGTAAGAGTCTTCAAAAATTCCCTTCTGATATTTAAGAGTGCTTTTCGACATCAACACGGTGACATCGCTCTATGTCAAAGTGACGTTTACTGAGTGCATCCCGCAAGGTGTCAGCCGGGCATTTTCGTTGCGATTTCTAAACAATGCTGCCACTTTGCCATTTTTATTTACGGAGAAAGCTATTTCTATAGAAGAAACTTTACTAAATAGTTAAACTGAATAAAGAGATGAACATGATTGTATAATTTCAAACAAATAATTCACTGTCAGATGAACACTGCCTTTTAATCTGTTTTTTTTAAGAACTCGATATAGGATTTAACTCAATATTTCTAATGCGCCTCCGTTTAATGAAAATCAACTCTTGACACACGAGAAGTGTTCCAAGCCGTCAATTTCGATTCGCTAACGCAAGGTCAAAATTTGTTTTTTATCGATGGCTCCAGGGTCTCAGGAAAATCATATCCATTCAACACCTTAATCAAACATGGCATCCCTCTGAAATTGCTGCACTTTCATTCGATGGAGAAAGGAGGCCACGCACTGTTTTTTGATTTCTATATAGGGGAAAGGAGGGCATAACGGACCTGTTAATTTTAGGTTACTAAAAAACCCATCAAAAATTGGTTAAATGATTCAATTTTTATTATATTATTAAGAAACAAACAAATTCTATAAAGAATAATTCATAAGATGTTCAGTGAGAGTTTTATCATACGCCGTACTTCAGCTGTAGAAATAAATGATGAAAAATAGGAAAGAAAATTCCACAGCCTGGATTCGAAACAGGAACTTTTAGCTAGACCACCAATGCGTCAACCAGTTGCGCCACTGCAGACATGAAAGCTAAACGCTATTTACATGACATTAAGGCTTGGTTGGAGCAGTTACCTGGTCCGCAGGCTGGGACTTTCTTTCCTAAGGCGTAATATTCAATAAAGAATAATTCATAAGATGTTCAGTGACGGTTTTATCATACGCCATACCTCAGCTGTTCAAATTAATGATGAAAATACATCAAACAAATTCTATTCAGATTTTTTTTATTTAAAAAAAGAATAAATTTGCATTTGCCCACTTATACGGCGCACATTGGACCATTCACTTGCAATTACCACAGATGAAATTATAGGTTTTTTCAGTTACAGATGCACATTTATCATGAGACCACTGTTTGCAATTACTGCATTGAATCCAACCTTCTCCATTAAAGCTCTGCGACAAAAGTTCTGAACAACACAAATAATTTGCATCGTCGCTCGATCCGTATTTTTCGCTGATGTTCTTCTTGGGCCTGCCTCTTTTTTTCATCTTCTGCCCTGCGGGTTTCTTAGCATTTGGTTATGCCAGTGGTTGTTTATGGCAAGCTTGTAATCTCACAAGCCTTTCCACATTTTCTTTTGGTCTGTCAATTCGGGCCTTTTGCTTTTGGCAATGGTGAAATTTTAATATGGTGAAACTCTGACACTAGTTGAAGGAACTACCAGCAGGTTGATATGACTAGTGAGTGGTAGGAGTAACCAGCGAATTCAACTGAATAGTGGCAGGTGCATCATTGTGCTCGTCTATAGGCACATTAGTTGGGACTGATGGGGAAAATTCATAATCTTCAAATACATCAGGGCTCAGTAGAAAAAGTCCCGTTTTTCACTTTCTCAGAACAAAAAATAGGCAAAACTTGGTAAGAGGTGAAATGGACTATCATCCATTTTGCCCCATTGATCGTGGACCTTTATCCCTCACGCTCCCTCATGCTTATAAAAAAGGAGTGGTGTGACAGGATCTTTTAAAGCTACAAGATTATACCAATGCTTAAATGAAAGCTTATACAAACTTAACAAACGTGGTTAATGCTTTGAATTTTTAATTAAAATTTATTCAGATTGTCACCAAAACGATAAACAGGAACCATGCGGTCGCTTCTTTTCCAAACCAGAAGAAATATACAAAAAATTGAAAATATAAATTTTGGCAGCATTTACCATAGAAAATTTGCTGTGATCCGTTTTACCTAACAAGTCCGCTATGCCTCTCTTTCCCCTAAATATATGACTCCTTGACATGCAGCATTACTCAAAACTTTGATATTGTTTAGTTAATCCAAAAACCTCCTGTTATATTTTGGATGGAATCTCGAGATTGGCGCTCTTTCAAACACAGGGAAATCCATCAATCTCTGATTTGATACAACTTTAATGAAAAACCGATTGTAATATATGGCGATTTTCGTTAATCGATACCAGTAAAAAACATGCTTTAGGAGTCTCGATTACTTCTATGTGATAATAATTAATTTTGATTGCATATAATATAAGGAAAATAAGTTTTCCAAGAGAGAGACAGAGAGAGACAGAGAGTTTAACATCACTAATGAACAAATAATAATCTATAATAATTAGTTATGGCATCGTTATCCAAAGATAAAAGGGTTTTAGCATCAAAATATTACGAGCAGTAGCGGTTCGTGACTATAATAAGTGGAGGGGCACAAATACAGAATTTCAGGTTTTTAGGCCTGCTCGTACAAACGTTATAGCTTGATTTGTATTTAGAGCCTCGCGGCCCCTGCCGAGGCCTCAGAGGACTATATCAATTTTAGTTTGTAATAGCTAAAATTTTAAGCAACACATAATAAATATAAAACATTTCAGGTTTCTGGACTTCTGGTTTTAAATTTATAGCTTGATTTGAGATTGAGGCCGCCAAGAGACTTATAGAATTTTTAATATAGATGAAGTAAATTTTAAATACCACGCTATGATTAAACAAAATTACAGGACCGTAGGCCTCTACGTTCAAATATTATAGCTTCAATTGTATTTGAGGCCGCCAGGGGCCCCGAGGCCTATAACAGCCTCCTTGTATATTGACTATAATTTTTAAGTAACGCACTGTAAAAATATAAAACTTCAAGTTCTTAGGCCTTTTTATTATTGAAATGTTAGAGCTTATTTGTGATTTGGGCTTCAGGGCCCCTGTGGAGAACTTATACCAGTTTTTCGTGTATATTAGCTAAATTTTTAGTAAACTACTATAAGTATACAAATTTTCAGATTTCTAAGCCTTTTCGTTCAAACATTATAGCTCTGTTTGTGTTTAGGGCCCCTGCCAGGGCCCCAGAGGACTATATAAGTTTTAGTTTTATAAGAGCTAAAAATTTAAGTAACACACCATAAATAGGCAAGAATTCAGATTTCTGGACTTCCGGTTCAAAAGTTATAGCCCCTGTCGAGAACCAAGAGCCTTATACCAGCTTTTAGTGTATATTAGCTAAATTTTTAAGTAATTTTCTATAAGTAAACAAAATTTCAGATTTCTAGACCTTTTCGTTTAAAAGTTGTAGCTTTTCTTGTGTTTGGGGCCTGTGGGACTCTGCTGGGGCCTATATTCCTTTTTTGAAATTTGCAATATTTTTTTAGTACCACACTAAGAATATACAAAATTTCAGGTTCCTAGGCCTTTCCGTTCAAATGTTATAGCTTCAATTGTATTTGGTGCCTCGAGGCCCCTGGCGGGGTTATAGAGGCTTATATCAGCTTCCTTCTATAGTTAGTACCAAACTAAAAATATACAAAATTTCAGGTTTCTAGACTTTTCCTTTCAAAAGTTATAACTTGATTTGTATTTGAGGCCCCATAGACCTACATCACATTTCTTGTATATTTGCTATATTTGTTTAGTACCACACAATAAATATACAAAATTTCAGATTCCTAGGTCGTTCCGTTCAAATGTTATAGCTTCAATTGTATTTGGGGCTTTGGAACCTCTGGCGGGGCCCTAGAGGCTTATACATGCATCACTTTTCTTGTATATTGGTTTTATTTTTTTAGAACCGCACTACAAATTTACGAAATTTCAGGACTTTTGCCCTCTTTGTTCAAAAGATAAAAAAGGAACAATGAAATTTATACAAGTCTCCCTTGACGGGCCCCGGCTACCCTAGAGGATTCGCTATATTTTTCGCACCGTCCTCTGTATAGGGCCTACGTGTGTAGAAAATTTTAAGCCTCTAGGTCAATCCTTTCAAAAGTTATGGCGTGTGACATACACGTTACATACATCTGTACCGTCGTTAATAGGGTTTTAGATGATGCTAAAACCCTAACAATTACATGGAAGAAACGAACTTTATTTAAATGCATTCAACATTCTATTGCAAATTTAAATATTCTAAGTGAAAATCATAATGGAAGTCAATTATAGAAATTGTAAAGTGCATCAATCTGATGAAAACTGCATTGAAACGCGATGAATATTTACTGTTTCACCAGATAAAATGGACTCAATTAAAAGTCTACATTCTGCAATATGTTATCATAACAACCCTCGGCAAAAATTAAAATCAATCTACAAGTCTTTGTAAATAACACACTGCATTTTATTTCGTGAAGAGCGAACTTTCCTCTATTTGCAGTGGCACAATAAGCTTGCTGGAATATGGTAGATGATGGCGTTAATGATTACTGAAGCTTTGATGAAGTTCTAATAGCCTCATTAAAATATAACGAGGCTTTCAACGAGTTCATACGAAAGTTGTATTTACTTCTCAGCTTTCGTTAACGAACGTTATATAAATAAAGCATAATAGTCCCGATAAAAGTTAAAAAAATTATACACATACTAGTAAATAATAAAACAAGATATTGCTTTTTAAAAATGAGAAATAGTTTTATTATTCCACTTTTCAAGCATATGACAGAAAAAGGCGAACCTTGTTGAAACAGAACAATTCTGTTGCTTCTGCGACAGCCAAATTATTTAAAAGCTGCTGTCTCTCGTATAACAAAAGTTAAGAGAGAAACTGCAAAAACAACAGCGTTGCTCTGTTTAAAGAGTACAAAAATCTCTTCTAAATTATTCAGTAGCACCTAGAAACATTTACTAGTATACGAAAAAGACGCCCTTAACTACTTTTGAATTAGTAATCTGTCAACAAGAACATCGTTAATTATCTGCAGAAGTCGCATCAGCAGCTCTTCTATTCTTATAATTCTTTTAAATGTATGCAAAGCAAACATTATTATTTATTTCCAACTGCTGTTCAAATACAGTGCGTCTCAAAAGTTTAGATAATGGTTTTCTAAAGAGTGTCTCTCAAAGAGTATCAGCTACGGCTTAAAAATTTTAATGGAATGTGAAAATTTCTCTTGAAAAGCCTTAGATTGCTATAATAAAACAATAATTTTTTTCTCGAAAATGACGGCAGATATGAGAAAATTGCTACATATAAAAGTTAGTTTGGTTCAGGTGGTTAAAGATTCCTTTTGTGTCGTGTGCATCCGCCAAGCACTAGCGACGTGCTAGTCCAAACAAGATGGCAGCTCTCATTTCATCATCCAGTGCTTTTGAGGGGCGGAGTGTTATGCGTTTTCTTTGTGCAAAAGGGATGAAACCAGTCGATTTCCATAAGGAAATTCGTAGGTGATATCTTGCAGCTCCGAATAGTACAACGTTAGTGCAAGGCTTTTAAAGCAGGACGAGAGGACCTGCTGGACGAACCGCGGGAATCTATGACTGACAGCAGCATTGCCGCTGTGGAAGCGCAGGTGCGGGAGAACCGGCGGATTACCGTGAGAAAATTTGCTGGAACGTTGGACATTTTATATGGGACGGACTACGACATTGTTCATGGGTAGCTCGGCTTTCGCAAAATGTCATGCAGATGGGTGCCACAACAGTTGACGGCCGAACATCAAGGTGCTCGTTTCGATGCTTGTTTGCTGCATCTCACCCGATACCAGGAGGAAGGTCAGGATTTTTTGGATCGAATCATTACAGGCGATGAATTATGGGTCCACCATTTCACGCCCGAAACCAAGATGCAATCGGCGGTTTAGAAACACTCCTCATCTCCCACCACGAAAAAGTTTAAAAATGTGCCATCAGCCGGTATTGTCATGTTGACATCTTTTTGGGATTGCCGTGGTCCGATACTGCTTGAGTTTCTTCCACCGCATACCACTGACAATTCCGAACGCAACAGAGGCACATTGAGGAATCTTCGAGCGACCATACGCAGTAATGTACCTGACTTGGCAATGGAGGACACCATCCACCACAACTCACGTCCCCACACAGAGAAACGGGTCACTGCTTCATCCTCCATGCAAACCGGATCTCGCTCCCAATGACTACCATATCTTCGGACCGTTGAAGAAGTCACTGGCCGGTCAACATTACCGAGACGACGACGTGGTGAAATCGGCAATTCGCAACCGGAAGAATTTTATCGACATGGCGTGGATAAACTTGTCCACCGCTGGGATCGTTGCCTCAATCGGCTTGGAGATTATGTGGAAAAATAAAAGTTGAATTGTTCTATCGAATGTACATGTGTTTATTTTTTCCCGGTCACGAATTTAGAGAAAAAAAATACGCGACATTACTTTTTGGATCAAGCCCCGTAATTCGCCATTTCATTTGCAACAACCGAATAAAACTATATAAATCAAAATTTTTGAATGCAGAAGTCACATTTCGATAAAAATGCATCAAGAAAAGCAATTAGAAATCATATAAAGAGACCCCAATTGATCACTGAAAATGATAATTTGTTTTAATCCGAATAAATTTTCACTACTTCTAATGGGTTTCTTCTTTTTTGTGATCCTGCGCTGTAGAAGCACGGCGTTTAGAAAGTGATATTCGATCTTTGGGTAATTTTTTCGACAGATATCTGGAAACTTGGAGAGTCATAACGTTTTACTATAGGAGTGTTCTGTATATAATTTTTCCATTAGGAGCGCTGCGCTGCTTTAACTTGAAAACGGCTGCACCGCATGAAAAAGGCTCAACGTGTAGTATGGCTTGGCAGAATCGAATTTTCCGAATCGTGTGCAGAGAATGTTTAGGATAGGTTATGAAAAAAAACAACCTGATGTGAAGTTATTTAAATTATGGATGATCCACGTTTTTAGCAACGGGATCAGTGCTTAAGGATAAAATCAATGACATAGATCATCAGCTTTTGAAGAGACTGTTGAGACGTTTCAAACCTCGTTCACTTAATCAGCACAGAAATCAACTAGACAAGCTTCGCACGAACTTCAAGTACCAAGGAATACAGTACACAAAGTGGTAAGCAAATGTCTAAAATTATAGAGTCGAGTCACATTTTATGACCACCAGCTAATATCCCGAATAACCTCCTTTAGCGGCACGGACAGCAGCTAGACGGCGTGGGAGTAAGTCAATAAGATTTTGGTTATTGCCTTACCAATACCCTTCGATAGCTGCTGAAGGGTATGCGAAGGTTGTTCCATAGCACGCACATGACGATCGAGGTGATCTCACAGGTTCTCGAGAATTAGGGGGGCCAAGGTAGTATTTGGAACTCTTGGCCGTATGACACGTCGCATTGTCTTGCTGGAATGTGCCATCCCCCTCTGAGAAGACAGTCGCCATGCATGGGTGTACTTGATCTGCAATTATGGATAAATAACCGAATCGGTTGAGAGTGCCTTTCACAGTTATCAGTGGGCCCAGACAATGCCACGAAAACACTCCCCACACCAAGACGCTGCCGCCATCAGCCTGGATTCGTCCAACAATGGTTGCAGGATGCTTGTTCTCGGAGGTTACTCGCCTCACTCGCCAACGGCCGTCACTTCTGTGGAGCAGAAATCTCCGACTCATCGGAGAAGGCAACCTTTTTTCAGTCAGAAGTGGTCCAGTTTCTGTACTGTTGGGCAAATTGAAGCCGTTTTTTGCGATGAACTTCGTCAGCATGGGTGGGGTGAGCATCTTTCTGCCCATACGTAGCAGATCCTCTTTACTGTGGTTTTAGAGACATGTCTGATAGCATCTTCGTTGGTTTGAGCGGTAAGTTGGTCCACTGTAGCTCTTCGGTTGGCCTTCACACATCTTCGCAGCCGACGTCCATCTCTCTCATCAATGGCACGTGATGCTCCACAGTTCCCATACCTTTTATTCTGAACGGTCCATTTTCCCAGTCATGGTACACTTTAAGTACAGCAGCACGAGAACAGTTTACAAACTGCGCGGTTTCCGAAATACTGCCACCCTTGGCCCGAAAGCCGATTATCATCCCCTTTTCCAGATCTAATAAATCACGTTTCTTACTCATTGTAGCAATGAGTGATACGTTTTTAACATAGTGGAAACTACCTTATATAGTCATCTAACCAATTCCCAAAACGTGACATAGTTCATCGTCTGGGCAACTACAAAGACAAACGTAGGAGGTGGTCATAATTGCGTACAAGTTCAAATTGTTCAGGCATTGCAGCCAGATGATCATCCAAAACGCGTGACCAAATTGCGGAGTAGTTTACAGGCACAACGTGAGAATATGAGGAGCAGAAAACTTAGTTAGCATATGAGAAAATATTAGAGACAGCCCGAAATTCAATGTGTGCACTTATGCGTGATCGGGTGCTTGATCTGTTCTTCTTCTTTGAAGGAACAGCTAATGAAAATATGTACTAGACATGTGTTTCAACTATGCCATCTTCAGATAGAAATGAAACTGACTGGAATATTTCAGGAAGATAAGAGCTCCTCCTCACTGGGCTCTTCAAGTTCGCGTCCATCTTAATGAAACATTTCCAAATCGGCGGATGTGCAAAGATGGCCCAATCCGATGGCCTCCGAGATAACTGGACATTACCCCCTAAGATTTTCAATCTTTGGAGGTATATTAAAGATGTCATTTAGGAAACAGCAGTTCCAGATCTTGCGACCTTGCGAGAGTGCATTAGACTTATAATTGAAAGGTGCACAATTCAAATGTTGTGTGAACCGAATATCGGTTGGATATATTGCATGCTCTCAGGGGCGAACGAGTTAAGTTCATTTATTTTTTTTTCTTTATGGTTAAAAACCTTCGGTGTTTATGTATTGATCATAAATGTGTGTTTAATTACCAAGGTACATTACAGAATTTGCTGACACTTGATAATTGCTATCATAATGCATCACACGTTTCTTTATTTTAATATTCAATCCTTTTAATCAAAGTCAATACACTGTAGCACGTTTTGTTCAATAGAAATTACTAGGAATTTTCAACCAGTTTGCAATGTGCTATTTATTACTGACGAGTGAAACTCATATATTTTATACCTTAAACTTCTCGTTACATTTAAACCAAGCAGCCAAAGAACTTGATTAAAGGACATAAAAAACTGCTCACAGTAATTTCTTTAAATTTTTATTAATGTTAACACAAGTAATGTACTAGCTCAAATGGGACTCATTAAATGAATCTTTTTTGGAACAGGGAAGGCCATTAAGAGAGCCCGGAGCTAAATAACAAATGCGCAAAGTAAAATGTTTTTAAAGAACCCCATTAATACAAATTCCCTGCCGAACCTAACGAGTGTTTACATCTTTCTCAATTTGCAAACTTCAGATACAGTGCAAAATATCTATCCTTCGTTGTCCTTTGTATTTTCATTAATCAGCTTTCAGCTTTCATTAATATTATACGTTTCTGAAAAATATGTTTCTTAAAGAATGAATTCTGATTTAAAGTCATATTCAATAAACTTCTCACAGACACAGAAAATTTTTTTATATTTCTTCAACTGTGTAAAAATTAATAATCAAAATTGGTCGTATTAAGCAGAAAATTTCTGTCGAAAACTAACTGCTTGTAAATAAAAATGAAATCATCTTAAAAGCTTTACTAATTTATTAAATATATAGGTTATTTATTATACATTTTCGTAAATTCGGCTCAAGCAGTTTATTTTGCTTACTTTTTCTACGAAAAATCTATTAGCGGTCTCTAGTCAACACGATTAACAAGCTATTTTTTAAAATTAAAATACCATAAGATAATTAATATGAAATTAATAACGTGTTGAAAACCTTTAATCTATTGTTGATTTTACAACGTCTAATGAGAATTTAAGTCTATTAATTTTTTTTTTATTTCAAGGAGCATAAATCCACAATTTTTGACGTCGAAGGTGGAATCTATCTGGAATCTAGAATAGGAATCCTCATCCCGTGACAATCCAGCTCAACCAACTTATTCCCAAAGCCGTCAAGCCGTTCGAGAAGCAGCGACACGGTTCCTATAACGAACGGCCTGCCTGTCAAGGGGATATACTGTCACTTTGCTCGTTAAAGATAAAGTTTTAGAAAGAAATGATTTATATTCCGTCGAGCTTCAGTAGATAGATAATTTTATTTAGCAACGAAGGGATGTCAGTTTTAAATTTTGTAGTCTACTTTTTAGTAATACAAGAGATTAACAACCAAGACTTCGTGAAGCATTTTTGTAACGAATGTTTCAAAAAAAAGGAAACAAAAGAAACGGGATTTAAAAATTTACCTATCTAAAAATATTCTAAAAGAAAACTTATTCTCGCAAATTAATTCTTCATTCATTTTCCAAATATATTCTAAAAATCTTTAATAAAACGATTGGTTAGTTATTTTAAAATGTAAAATTTATTATCTTTCTTCTATTTGAAACTGTACAGCTTGAACGCATAATGGTAAACATTGCTACGGCAGCCACAATAATATGTATTAATGTGAACGTTATTTTAGAATAAAGCGTAAGCTATAATTAATATAATAAATTACTATTTAAAATAGAAATAACAATATTGCCTAAAATTAAAATTTATCAAACAGATATTCGTTTTTTGGTACATCGAAAATTTATTTTAAGAAAATGTTTCTTCGGTCCTTAGTATTTTGTTAAATGGTGGGTCACTTTATTCATGCTGACTACCTGGTTTAGTAATGCAATAAACACGAATTTTAACACGTTTTATTACTTATTAAAATTGGCCACTTATTATATTTTAATATTAAAAACTTTGATAGCGATGAGAGGAATCAACAATGCTTAAAAGATAAAGAGAAAGTAACAGTGTGTACATTCTTGAGGAATCGATTGTTATATCACATGCCATTATCTTGGTATTGTTTACAGTCACTGTTTTGGCACGTGAATTCGACTTGAAGGGGGTCCACCAAAAATCCTCAAAAGTTGACACAGCCGAGCTAATATCTTGATGGTCAAATTTCTGAAAACAGAAATTGAAAAAGTTAATCCGTTTTCAAGTTATCGCTCAAACGGCGGACGGCCGGATAAACACACACAGCAAGCGTGCATTCTTATAAGTAGCTTTTAGCTAAATCTCCTAATAAACTCTTAAGAAACATAAGACCTTAATAGTGAGGGAAAAAACTAAGTATAAAAGGAAAGAGTTCAGGAAGCATTCTATTATTGAAAAATCATAACAGAAAAAGTGCACCCGCGGAAGATTCTCATGCCTATAAAAGAGAATTTAAAAAATTTGTTCAGTTACTTCAAGTGCTCAAGTGATTCCGAAAGCACTAACATTAATGAAAAAATAAAAAACCAACTATGGCGTAGAATTGTTATATACAGGGTGTTTCTTAAAGCTATGTATAAACTTTCAGGATATGTTTCAGGGACCAAAACAAGCAGAAAATATCATATGAACAATGGTTTGAAAACGCTTCTTTCTAGAGCCTTAATGGTTAAAAGGTGCCCTGCAGTAGACGAAATTAACGTTAAAGCATATAGCAGTTGCAAACTGCGTAATTTATTTCTATTGCAAAACAATACAATACATTTGCTATAGCAAATGCTGAAATTGGTCTCCGTTAGATTCCAAGAAAGCACGTGGATTGGCGAATACGTTGGAAAATACCAAGTGTATGACGGATGGTCGAAGCCATCCAGGATCCGCTGCCGATATTTTGCAACATCTGATACTGGGGCAGAATACAGAAGAGTTTCAAATATAACCGGGAAGAAGAAGTCCAACGGATTCATCTGAGATGAGCGTACTGGCGACGATAATGGTCCTCCCCGACCAGGATAGGTGGCAGTTAATCGGCGCTTATCAAAAATTGGGAAATTCAGGCCGATAACAGCCAACAACGGTGCTCCAAGAACGTTTCGAATCTAATGTTGAAGAAAGCACAATTTTCTTTATACGGTTCTTTGAATAGTCGTAACTCTTCTTCTACTGCAGGATCCTTCACACCACTACAACTTTCGCAAGAAGCGCTTTTGATCCCAAGTTCATATGACATTTTTGTTTGTTTTGTTCCCTGAAACACGCCTTGAAAGTTTGTACAGACCATTCAGAAACACCCTGTATAAAAGAAAAACCTCTTACCATAAAAGAATATCGGATATATGAAACGCCGGATAGCAGCTAATACGGCATGAACTCCATCAGCCAGCAAACTCCGTAAAGATGACTAGGTTGGAGAAACGTTTCCTATTGATAGAACTCCGCTAAAGATCGTCTGACCCAGAACCCTACCAGACCAAAAATTTTCGTCCAAGGAAAAGACAGTGATGCGAACGGGAATCCAGTAATCTTCGAGAACGCAAATTGGTTCCAAAGAGTGGTAACTTCCCTCACCTTTATTAACACTAATTCTCGCCCCTCTTCTCTGTTACTCTTATCCTTTACCCCTTTCACCTTGTTTACCACCTAAAGATAAGATTAATCCACCCGGCGATCTCTGGTTCGGCGAAATTAAGAAATCGAGATCAGTGAGTGCTTTAGATCAGTGAGATGGCCAACTTTTCAAAGGGTGCCACATTAGCAGAATCATTAAGCAAAATCAGTGTTTTGACCAGACATCCATTGTGCATGACCATGTGCAAAGGTACAAATAGAAATGTGCATAAAGATGCAATAACGAGAACAAAACTTCCGAAGACCTAGAATCATAAAGAAGTTCGCGCAATGCAACGAATTGACTTCTACGGAAGTGAAGTGCCGTAAAGACGAAGCTTTTTGTCTCAAAGCGATGTTCATTGTCAAATGCGATGGTATAAGAAGCGTTACCATTGGACTAATGATGACTGGGCAAAGGTTATGTGGAGTGATGAAAGATGCTTCACTCTCCAGCAGTCTGGGGGTCGTGCGTGGGCCTGGAGGCGACCAAAAGATAAAAATGATCAAGACTGCCTCGTGCCAAACGCATCTCAATTTTCGTGAGGTCATTGTGTAGGCCACGTTCTGTGCAGCAGGCGTGAGATCCATAACTGTTGTTGACATGCGACTTAATGCCCCAAGTTACCAAGAGATTTTTTTTACTTTATTATTGTAAAGTATGACATGCATGATGTGTATGCGTAATTAAATAATGACATGCATACAATTATTTATGAAATATAAATTTTCATATGGTTTAATTTTACAGTATTATTTTGCACTGATTTTTTAAATCTGTGAAACCAATCTCCATTTTCCCCACAACTACAGTACAATTTTTTACATGATTTTTACACGCATTTTTCGGGAACTTATCTTGGTATAATAAATAGGTGTATGTATAATTGTAATTCGAATTTATAAGTGGCCATCTGAATATTTTTTATATCCATGTCGTCTATGTGAACTTATCAACACTTATCGGAAGTAATTTATTTTTGTTTAACGATTACTCAGCGTTAAAAGTTAACAACCACGAATTATAGATATTTTACTGAAAACTCTCGGTATTTTTTAATGAAAGATACTTATATGACAGTTAATAAACAAGTTTATATCTGAATATTCAATAGCATTATCACGTAAATGCAGCTGTTTAAGCAAAGGACTAGTGCTTCTCAATGAGAAATTAAGTTTGATGTACTGAAATTCGATTTTCAGAAAGAAAACGAGCTATTAATTTAGAACAATTAATTTGTTCTCGTTCCTGAAAAACTTGCAAAATTTCTCCATTAAGAATCGAAACCGCTGAAAGGCAAACGAAAAAAAAAAGTAAAAAATAAAATCATTTCACTGTCACATCGCAAATTGAAGCTCATAGATTTTTCATAAATATCCCTGGAAAAAAACAAAAGAAAGAAAATTATGGTGAAGGGCGAAAAACAGGCAAGCAAATCAT
The DNA here is from genome assembly GCA_023313115.1 of Rhysida immarginata. Lineage (NCBI taxonomy): Eukaryota > Metazoa > Arthropoda > Chilopoda > Scolopendromorpha > Scolopendridae > Rhysida > Rhysida immarginata. Next base: position 1,948,062 of record JAHWFO010026271.1, read on the forward strand.
TAGACACCCACGAGTAAGCAAATAAAGAAGCCAAAGAATGCGTTAAAATAAAAGGAACCACTGAGAGGAATCGGTCTTTTGAAAGATAAGATGGCCTCAACAAACTACTTCTTTTCATCAGAAAATGTAAGGCGAGGAACAGGGGTTAAAGAGAAAAACGAAAAAGAAAAGACAATAAACGGAGGCAAACAAATGGAAGAAGAGACGAAGTTGGGATCGACGGCCCATGTCGTGCCGAGAGAGCAATGGTGGCGAAGCATAAAATTAGATCATCTATACCCAAGTCCCGCTTCCCACGACCGTATGGAGGATTACACCCGTACACGAAAGACAGAGAAAAATAATTTTTTTAAAATAAATTTCAATTTGAACTTGGTTGCTTAGAAAATTTAACGGAAAGCTTAAAGTAGCGAGATTTCATCAACAGACAACTGTACCCACGTGAAAACAATATCTTTAAGGCAATAAGCGAAAGAAGAAACTATTAAATATTTAGCATAAAATATTAAAATCATTCAAAGGAAAGAGATTTAGGTCAAAAGGATTTACAGTCACCCTACATACACTCCCCCTCCAAAAGTTAAGCACGGAACATAGAACAGAATGCTGCCCACAAAATTTTTTGTGATGCACCAATATCCTGTGATGCAATGTGAACAAGAGTAAGCCCCAAGTGTTATTAATGACAAAAACCTAGATTATTAAAGATGCTTATCATAATGTTTCATGGAACAAAACAGTTCAAAATTAATCTTTGATCAATCTAATATATAGATATGCCCTCCTCTAGCCTGGATGCACGCACAGCATCGTCGATTCATCCCTTCAATGAGGTGATCAAGTACTGCTGAAGGGAACCATTGCCACTTTTCTTTAAGAGCTGTTAAGAATTCTTGACGTGTCCTGGCAGAAACTTGAAAAGCTGCTACTACTCTCCCGAGAGCAACCCAGATGCTCTATAAGATTAAGACCAGGAGGTAATGCAGGCCAGACGATTCGCTGTGTACTTTGCTGCGAAAAGTAACCCTTTATCAGTCGTGTTCTGTGCAGGCAGACATTATCATCCATTAGAATGAAATACTGCAGCGGCTTAATCAAGAGTTTCATTTCGATATCATAAGGCTATCACAATGCTGCCTACAACCAGTGGAACTCGGTGCGGTCACCCAAGGAAAAGCCAGCCCAAACTGACACTGTCCACCTCCAAAGGAATGGTGCGCCAGTACTTATTGATATCTTTCCTCCTATGATGACAATAAGGTATGGCCGTATACAGATACCGGTTACGTCTAGCCTGTTTGCTTATGTAGCGGTTGTCGGAAGAAATTGTCAGGTTACTGTTCCTGTGCTTTGTAACTGAGTCCATATCTGAAAATGATGTGCGCTAAAGAAACGGGCGACTTTTCCGTGATGAATTGGCCGGTACGCAGTCTTCTAAAGGCTTGCATCATCTGAACGTCTCTTTCTGACATGATGAAAGATATGACTATCTACAATTTTCTTGGAACTGTTTACAGATGATGAAATAACCACCGTTTCGAGTTATTTATTTGTCTGTTCTTTGTTAATCTTTCATACACGGAACAGCATCACTTTTTGAACGTTTGAACGGAACGTTTGAAGCTGCATTTTTTTTGCGGAATCCTTCGCCACTGCGCACATTTTCGTGATTAAACTTTACACAGCAATTGCATCAGCCAATGACGTCAACACAAAATCAGTCGGTATTTAACATGCTCTATCGAATGCAGTATCGCTCATTTTTCTATCTTAAAAGTTTTCACGTTATTGAAGTTTTCGTGATCCACGCTTCGTGGCATTCACTATTTAAGCAAGGTATCCCCGTTTCGAAACGTAAGACATATTCTAGTCAATAAAAACCAAACAAGGCAATCAGAAAGAACATATCGAAGTTGTGATTAATGCTGCTATCCAGATTTCTCTCTCTCATTGATCAAAATCAAAACAGCGAAAAATAAATCAGATGAAATATTTTATAGTGAAAAAAAATTGGTCCATTCAGTTATACATTTGGTTGCTTATCATAGTCCAGAAAAGGTCCATTACCCTATAACGTCGTATCCGAATTCGCCTTAAACCAAGCCGCGTCATAATTAAGTCTTGCTGCATCATCATAATTCTTTCCTTAAGTCATGGAGAGGTCGGGTCTCTTCCAATATAATAGATGTTCCTTTGCACTTACAAGGGAAACACCGAGCGCCATTGCGGGCATTAATATACCCGTTGGCGCTTGACGGAACGTCTTTCCTCCACCATTCAAAACTACGCACGAATCCAATT
>JAHWFO010026271.1:1950372-1969983 GCA_023313115.1 Rhysida immarginata
CCATTCAAAACTACGCACGAATCCAATTCACGTGAAAGCAACGGAACTACTTCCTACGAGAATACAAAAATGCGTTGGTGAGGGGAGTGTATATCGCTGTCCTTTATAATTTTAAATAAAATAAATATTCATGGACGCTTATCTCATCTTATAAATTATTTCGAGACGAATAATTGTACAGCAAAATTAAGGTTTTATGGTTAATAACACTGAATGTAACAGCAATTCTTAGGCGATCGCCGTCAACGATTTGCTTCCACCTTTCCGTCATGTTTTTTTTTTCTTTTCACTTCCACTACCGCCACCGCGCAACGTCATCACTTCCAAGGTATGCTTGCGCTCAAATAAAGAGTTCCTTTTACAGGTTGGGATGATTCCCTTGTTAGTGTTTCATTACCGCTATTTTCTTAACAGAAACTTTGCCTTTTTATCTAAACTCATTCAATAAATCTTAATAAAAATCGATAGAAATCGGATAGTAAGCTCGAAATTTGATTGTGAAGAATAATGTGCAAACGTTTGTAGCTTAAAACAATGGTAGAAGGGCTTAATATCAGAAGAAAATTTTTAATGGTCAGATGTTTATTTTCAAATTAAATAAAAACTATCAATCAATTCGTTTACACGCACTTTGAAAATGAAAACTTTTATAAATGTTTCGGCTTCTTCCTGGCTCCATTTTACTGTCTAGCTTTGAAAACTGCCCATCTACATATAAACCTATTGTGATAAAATGTATTTGAAAGTTCATATTGCACCGAAATTTGTTTAATAAATTTAACCTTTTTTAAAATATTTACATAAAACTGTTTAAGTTAATTTAAAATGTCTGAGGTAGTAATCAATACTTCACATGCCAATAATTACCAATAATAATTACCAATCATTAAGAAAGCGATTCTTCAAAAATGTTATATGATGAGCCTCAGAACCGTGAGAGTAGTAGTAGTTCAATGAAATAGACTTTTGCGTGAATCAACTGTCTACTGAAATCGAAATTAAAAATCAATACTAAAATAACTGAAATAATTTATAAATAATAAATAGCAATTTTATTAACATAAAAGAAAATTAGTTCTATTGGTATATTTATAATACGACAATTGAAGAACTGTTAATTTCCATTATTTTGTTAACTATTATAGGCACTATTAGAAGCAAAATTCAAAGATAATAACCCATGACCGGCAAGATATAATAATAATCTTTGTTTAAATTAAGTTTTTAAACTTTGTTCATTTTTTCTAGCTAATTCCTATAATTTATATCTCCGATTTACAATTAAACAATCACTGATATAAATTCAGACTGTTAGATACAATCTTTGGATTTTACACAAAGGCCTCAGGGAAAATTGAACCTTTATAGGAAAATGCATATTATCAGAGAATTGTATTGGCGATAAGGTTTTATTTATGTTCATATTATCCTCGCATATGGCCTAATAGCATTTTTCATTATAATAAGCGCTATTCTGGCGGCTCTCTCTGCAAAGAATAAGTTATTAATATACTATTGACAATTTAAAGTTACACCTTGAAGCAATAATTGTACGTTTACTGAACTTTATGGTTCTCTATTGAACGCTAATAAACTTAATATATAGACTATCCAATTATTCACCTTATTAAGCATTTGTCCATCATATTTTAATACGTGTATCTTGAAAATGAATATTGAAACTTTATTCAGAATCTTTTTTGTTATAGACTAAGATGTCTGCCCAGGAGTAACAAACAAAGAAAAAGCAGTTTCTGTGAATTAATAACACCAGTTGTTTTTTTTTTTGTTTTGTTTTGGGTTTTTTTACCTTCATTAGGTATATTATTATACTCACATTCGAAATAAAAATATATTACACTGAGTTCAAGTTGGTTTAACTTTACAAAGAAAAATACATTTTTTAAAAAGCTGTAGTTTCAAGATTCGCCTACGTTTAAATAAAATAAAGCACTGAAATATTTAGTTCTACTTTTCAATTTTTTTCAGACAGGTTGTACGAACGAATTTCTTTTCAATTACAGAAAAGGATTTCAAGTAGATAAAAGACACTTCTTTCTTTCAATTTATAAATTAGATATGAAGACCTGTAGGAGAGGCGAATTTTCACGAACCACCTCAATTATTGATACACATAAACGAATAAATAAAAGAAAACATAAATACAGACACGCGAGCACGCGCGTAAACATTCACTTCAACAAAGATAAAGGGAGAAACGAAATAAATGTCACGCAGTTTTAACAAAAGAAATTTATAATTTTTTTCTTACGATTTTAATTTATTTTTATATGTGGAAAATTATATATTCATTTACTTATCTACTAGTGTTAACGCCCAGTTTTCCAAAGGGAAACTAAAGACTTGTGATTAATTATTTACAACTGAATACATAAAACTGTTTTCCCCCCTCAAAACGAATAAAACGTGACTCTCAAAAACAAATGAATAAAACCTATAATAACTTTTCAAATATACTAACTCTTTTAAAAAATTGAAAAATTTTTAACAAATGAAATTATCGGCTCACCATCATTGTTTCTAAGTCCTGACAATTGACTGAACACTGTCATGCTTGCGTAATAACAATTCAGCTTCATTAACTGATAATTATAATTCACATTGATCTTAAACCGTTAATAAAACTTTTTTTAAATTCTGACTATCAAAAAACTTGTCTACATATAACTAGCTATATTTTGACCTCTCCCCAAAACCCTGAAAAATTGAATTGTATAAACAATTGATGTGAGTCCAATTAAATTGTTTATACAATAAATCATGATCAATACAGAGTGAATCTAAAGTCTCCATACTAATGGAAATAATGGTGACTAATGTCTATTTTTCTTTTTGCAATAGGTCAACCAATTAGTAAAAGGAATGCCACTTACGAAGGAAGAACGAATTGACATCATTCTGTTGGCTGGGAGTGGTACCACCCGTCATGTAGCGCGTGAGTTCAATGAAACTCACAGAATGCAGATAACCCATGGAAGTATCTCCGCCACCCATGTCAACAGACATGGATTTTTACCTCTGGATTGTGTACCGGAAGAAAATTCGTACTTTGAACCACCTTAAAAGGAGAATCACATTTCAGTCCATCCAGCAAAAGAAAGACTATGTCAAGGTCGGGAATTCAAAATTAGAAAATCAAATTGATTTAAATCTATCATATACAGCTTTGATTGGGTAATTTTGAATTTTCATGACCTTGACATAGTTTTTTTTTTACTGGTTGAAGCTTAGCATATTTTTTTTTTTTTTTTCATTGTCACGTATTTGTTGGAATGCCTGTCGTTTTGTTTGGAAATGGAAGGGAAACATGTAAAACATATCCTGTAACTGTAGCATAATACAAACTTCAATTCCATAAAATTTGGGACAGGGTGAAAACATGCGACACAGCAAAAATATTGATACACTAATGTATTAATTCATTTTATTTCTAAAGAAGATAGTTTATTGGATTGGTATTAAACATTTCGGAACCAAAGATTTAACTAATAGTAACAAATATTGCGAATTGGGGGTTGCAACACACCCCAAAAATGTTGGGACAGTGGGCGAATTACCATTGGGTGACATCTCCCTTCCTTCTGCTCACACTTTGTATCCTTCGAGGAACAGATGATACTAATTTCTGTACCGTTGAAATGGGAATTTGTTGCCATTCCTGCTGTACGAAAGTTTTCAGCTGTTGAAAAAGCTGAACTGTTCGGGGTCGTCGTTGACGTAACTTCCTCTTAATAATTCGCCATATATTCTCTATTGGCGACAAACCAGGACCGCAGGCATGAATTATTTTTAGTTTTGCTAATATACATTATATTTAGTCAATCATGTTTTATTTGGATTTTTCATATTGTCCCAACTTTTATGGAAATGAGTATTGTAAATCCCCATTTGTATGGAGACTTTTGACTCACCCTGTATAATTCCTGTTGGGTTCGGATCACTAACATAATCACTCGACAAACTATACTCAGTTGAAGACTGAAGATCAAGATCTGCACGGAAATAAAATTCTATCGCTAACGCATTTAGTTTCTTCACTCAAATGAGCGGTTTGAGGGTTTTTTAAACTCAATTTTCATGGGAAAAGCGTCACCTTGCTAGACAAAACAATGGAAGAGATAGATCAATCTTTCATCAATGGAAAGGAGTCATACCACTGAGAAAACAAGGAACTAGAAGAGAAAATATACTTTAACAAAAACAACTATGTATTTAGCTATTTTATTTATCAATTTATTTATCAGTTTTACATTTCTTAAATATTCATTTCAGGTTAATTAAGGAAATTAATATATTTTAAGCTTAATAAAAAAAGAAAAATTATTTTTAACGTAGCTTCATGTCAATACATGTAGAAATGATATTGTTTTGTATAAAATAGCAACAATTTTTTATAGCATACACATTAAAACGAGCATATAATTGTATATAATTTAATTTAATAAAAGCGAACATAATACGCTTGGTCAGAATAAAAGCGTACATAATACGATGATTATGAAGTTTTGTCAATTACGGTAAATAATAAATTTATTATCGTTTCTCTCTATCGTCCTCCTTCTGGTAATTTTTCTTCTTTCTGTGCTTTTCTATCTTCAGCCCTTCTTGATTTGCAGCGGTCCGGGAAGTCGTTAATTTTGGTTGGTGATTTCAATATTGATCTTAATAAGCCTTCCTCTTCACTTAATCTTCTTTTAGACCTTATTACTCGGTCGGGATTGTCTCCTACTACCTATTCTTTTTCGCACTACTCCTCTTACCATCATACATACTCGGCCATTGATTCCTGTTTTTCTAACCTTAATAGGTATATTTTTAGTAACACTCTTGATATGTCAATCTCCGACCATTTTCCTCTTTTAACTATATTTAACACTTATATTTCTCCTGTTACTAACTTTAAACATTTCCGTATTGTCTCCCCAGCGCGTATTGCAGTTCTCAATTCATTCCTATTGGCTACCGATTGGTCTGCTCTGTTCTCAACTAACGACGATCCAAATCATTTATTTACTATTATTTTTTAGATCATTTGCGCTTCAGATATGATCGTTGCCTTACTCTGGTACCAGCTCGTAATTCGATTCTTACTTGCAAAGCTTAGCGTAATCCTTGGATAACACCATCGATTCTGGTGCTGGTGAAAAAGAAAATTTTTTTTATATTTAAAATATCGTCGTAACCCTACCCCTGCTTTACTAAGGAAATATAAGAACTGTTCGAATTCGGTTAAGAGCCAAATTAGTCTATCCAAATCTAATTACTTTAGTTCTCTGTTTGGGCGATTGCATTCCAATAAAGATAAATGGCGTCTTCTAAAAAAATTATCTTCTGGTTCTTCTGTTTCACATTCACCTTTTTCCCAATCAGACAATGTCTCTTCAGATACTTTGACCAGCTTTTATAACTACTCTTTTGCCTCAGGATCAGCCGACTAAGAAACATTCAGGTATTAGTTATACTTGTAAACATTCGCAAGTTCCACCAAGTTTTTTCTCCATACCAGCAACTCCTGAGGAAATCTGTCGAACGAGTTCGCAACTAACATGCAGTACCGTACCTGATTTGCTGGGATTCCGTGCTGATGTAATCATCGCTCTTAAATCAGCTATAGCTTTACCTCTTACAATAATCTTCAACTCCTCATTGTCTTCCGGAATCTATCCTACCTCTCGTAAACGTACTAAAGTTACCCCAATTTTTAAAAAGGGAGACCCTAAATTGTTTATTAATTATCGCCCTATTTCTGTTTTACCTCGTTTTGCTAAACTATTTGAAAAAATATTCTTTAAGCGTCTCTCACACTTTATTCATTCTTATAATCTAATTCATCCCACTCGGCATGGATTCACTACTGACAGAAGTGTCGATACTGCATGTTATGAGCTCATTGAATTTATCTCCTCTGAAATGGCCTCCAATAAATATGTGGCGGCGATCTTCGTTGATTTCACTGAAGCATTTGATTCGGTGCCAATTGATTTACTTGTACTAAAATTTGCCACCATATTTAATATTCATGGCCCACCCTTAGCATGGTTAACTGATTTTCTTTCTAACCGACAGTATATTATGGCTTATTCAGGAACAACTTCTTCCATTATAACTAGGAATACTGGAGTCCCACAAGGCTCTATACTCTCCCCTCTACTATTTAATTTACTTATAAATGATTTACCTTCATTTTTTACTTCCACAAAAATTATCTTATATGCTGATGACGTTACTTTATTATCTTCTAACCACGACATCAACGCTTTATTTATTTCTTTGAATGATGCTCTAGATAAGTTAAGAAATTGGAATATGGCCAATTCTCTGGAATTAAACATTCATAAGACAAAAGTTATGCATTTCCATCAACGCAATAAGCTAAATTTATCGAGTTTTTTTTCCAATTTATTATGGTAGTCTTCTTGTTACGAGAACTACTTCTTTTAAGTATTTGGGTCTCACTCTATCTTATGATCTTTCCTGGGATTCCCATTTGAATTCCCTTCTGCTCAAGCTAAACACGAGACAAGGCCTGATTTCCAGGTTAAATTTTTTACCTCGCAACATTTTACTATTATTGTATTATTCATGGATCCATTCTTCTCTTTGTTTTGGAGTAATATTCTGGGGCTCTACCAACACTTACAATTTAACTAGGATCCTTAAGCTCCAGAAATGATTTCCCCGTACTTTTCTTAATGTTCCTAAGCAGTCATCTGTAGCCCACTATTTTTCTAGCTTGCGTATTCTGACACTGCAACAGATTTATTTTCTTCAACTCTGTTCGTTTGTATAGAAGATTGTCAATTCTTTACTTACTGTTACTACTCCTTTAATTATTTGCTGTAATAACGATAGGCATAATTATCCGACCAGGAACGCTCAAGATATTTATTTGCCAATGTTTCGTTTGAATTATAGGAATAGATGTATATCTTTTGTCGGTGTTAAGTATTGGTCACAGATGCCTCCTGAAATTCGTCTATTGTCTCCTTATCGTATTTTTCGCAAAACTATAAAAAATTACGTGTTTAATTTATGTTTATGTTAGCCTTAAGTTAGTTTCAGCATTTTTTATGAAAAAATTCTTCTGTAGTATACTATTTATTTGTTTAAATTATGATTAGCTTTGTTCATTGGCATATCAATTCAGTATATAACTTTGATGCTGCTGTGTTTTTTTTCTGTTTTTGAATTACTGTTGTTTTTCCATTTACTGTTGGGAGAACTAACATTTTATAATGATATCCTAAAATTTTTATTTTCGATATTGATTATTTGCATCTTTTTGCGTTATTTAATTTTAAATTAATTTCATGCAACTATGCTAGGCCCTCTAAATTATGTCCTCGGCCAATCTTGATTTGTTATCAGTTTTATTTTGCTTTTGATTTTCTATTGTTTTATTTATTGCTACCATTGATAGTTTTTTGCTAACATTTATTATTTTTTCCATTGTTAATTTTTTTCGCCCCCTGAGCCTCACTTGTCGGTCTTTGACGATTCTGGCTCTGGTGGGCGTTGTTGTATTTATTTATCTAACTTATTTAAATAAATAAATAAATAAATAAATTTCACTACAGCAGTTTTCCTTTCCTTCGTCTATTCGTTTGAACTCGTCTGTTTGGAGCCCATTTGGAAATAAACGTTTTTAAATATGGTAGTTTCTCAATACGGATATTATGACATTTGATGATTTCAATTAAAGGCAGTTTGCAACTTGTTCGTTTTTCTCTTTGAAGTAAAAAATAATGTAAGGGCATGACATTTTACTATGAAGTGATGAAACGGCCTCGATGGCTCAGTGGTTGCGTGACTGCCTCTGATGCCCGTGGACGCAGGTTCGACCCCAGCCGAGGATGACGAGGATTTTTTCAGAGGGGAAATGCTGAGATCACGCACTTCTTTCGGAAGGGAAGTAAAGCCGTTGATCCCGTGTAGTCTTTGCCGGCTGCACGTTGAAGAACCCTTGCGAGACAAAATTTGCGGCCCCTATACCGCCGTCCTGAAATGACCATGGCAGTTGAAAAGGACGTTAATACCAAACAAAACAAACAAACAAACAAACAACGAAGCGATGAAATGACCGCAATGCCGTTTCACAGATGAGGCGAGATTGTGTGAAGAATTCGTTCCTCAAGTGGCGACAAATGGTCCCTTGAAATTTGGAGTGACTAACATTACTCTCACTCAAACATTTTGCATTAGAGATGCGATGAGGACAGATCTCCCCTCGAATGCGGTTACTTGAGGAGAAAACCTTACTCAATTCGACTTGAGTGGCCACTTAGACCGCTTAGTTTTCTGACCCTAATGGCCATATCACAAACAACATTCTCCACAGACGTCTTCCTTCAGCAATAATAAACTAATGTTGTGGAGCAAGAAACACTTGGCTGCAACAATATAAGCTTAATATTACTGAAGGAAGCTTATTATTCAAACTTCAGTTAAGAAAGTTGTTAGTGATATGGCTACGGTTTCTTAATAATGTACACGCAATTGCTTTTAAAAAATGTATATAAGTAAATATTATAATACATGTTAAGACTACCTTTATTTCTTCGAACTTTCGCTGTCTTTTGGCCTGTCGTTTGTAAACCTCGTGAGGGGGCATATCTGATGAGCGTTCAATAATACCTAGGGTTGTTAGAGATCTATGGTAACAAATTACAACGGGACAGAAAAGGTGGGAAAAACCCCTTCGCCGCCATCGAGAGTGTTAAATCTGGTAGCTATGCATGGCTGCTATTGCCCTGCATCCCAATTTCGACTGCAGTAGGCTGGAACGTGGAACACCAAGATTAATTCGTAACCGCTCCTGTTGACACGCTTTCCAAAGACCCTTCACTGTTTGCGGTCGTTTCTTTCCGAGGACACATTTATGCAAGCCAAAGCCACAAAACTTCATGGGCGATGCGTCCGATGACTGGACGGGTTATGTTGCTGAATGGAATTGAGTAGATTCTTGTATCTTCTTGCCTGCGTTCCAGGAAAAGGCGTGTTGACGCAGCGGTCTGAGTCGATGCCTTGTCTTGTTTACCTCTGTACCGTATAAACCGGGCATTACACGGTTAAAAATGAGAGTTAGAACGTTAGTCTGATAATAAATGGCGTTGACTTTGGCCTTTAACTCTACTCTGTGTAAAGTTATCTTGCCGTTGTAGCTGTTACGATCATGAAACCTTTTGAAAATGTTTCCTTGCATTCACGGTACCTTAGAACCCCTTGGGGGGTAAAAAATGGCTCGGCTCTTGGTGCAGTCGCTTAAATAAACATACACCTCATCTACACTACTGTTTATAAAAATCGCAACACCCTGATGGAATGGTCTAATCCATATGCAATTTGCAATATTTGCATACAATGGGTCAGAGTATAAATGATTAGATTTTCAGAGTAATTGCTTGAAAGAACACCATGCCTCGGCGACGACGAAGGGTACCTTATCAACAGCTGACAGACTTTGAAAGAGGACGCATAATTGGTCTGCGTGAAGCGGAATGGTCGTATCGTGACATTGCTGCTCGTGTAGGATGTAATGCAACGACAATTATGCGTGCATGGAGGCAGTGGAGCGAAGAGAACAGGGCACACCGAAGACCAGGCTCAGGACGACACCGACGCCACCGCGAGATGACACACACCTCTATCGCATGTGTGTAGCAGATCGTACAGCCACTTCCACAGTGTTAGCACAACAGTGGGGTGCTACAGTAGGCAGGACAATGTCTGCTAGCACTGTACGACGCCGTTTGATTTCCAGAGGATTGATGGCACGAGTACCATTGTTGCGGATTCCTTTGACTCAAAACCACCGGCGCCTCAGGTTGCAATGGGCCCATCAACACCAACAGTGGCAAGCTGAATGGCAACAAGTTGTGTTTTCGGATGAGTCAAGGTTTAACTTGCAGCACCATGACGGCAGGATGCGAGTCAGAAGACATCGTGGCGAGCGCGACCTTCCAGAATGCATCCTGCAGCGTCATTCAGGACAAACGCCAGGGGTGATGGTGTGGGGTGCAATCAGTTACCATGGCCGTTCCCGTCTGATCAGAATCCATGGCAATCTGAACAGTGACCGGTACATCAGGGAAGTTGTGCAACCCGAGGTCATCCCCTTCCTGCAGAACCTTCCAGCGCTGTATTCCAACAGGACAATGCCCGACCGCATGTGGCCAGAAATGTCCTCGCCTTTTTCCAAGCACATCAGACGCCCTTGTTCCCCTGGCCTGCTCGTTCACCAGACATGTACCCAATCGAACATGTGTGGGACAGGGTTGCTCATCGATTGGCTCGTCAGACTCCTGCAGCAGCAACTGTGGATGAACTGTATACCCGTGTAGACAGAGCATGGCAGGACATTCCCCAGGCCCTTACTCAGAGCTTGTTTGACTCAATGCCACGACGTTTAGAGGCTGTCATTGCATCCCACGGTGGTTTCACCCGATACTAATGTGACAATAAAACGCATTGTATTGACCTGAAAATCTAATGGTTTCTTTTCTGACCCATGATATGTAAATGCTCCAAATTTAATGCAGATTGGGCAATTCCATCAGGGTGTTGCGATTTTTATAAACAGTAGTGTAGTTTGACCACGTATTTCCACTTTTCATCCGACAGGTATCTTTCATACAGTTTACGGAAGTTGATCCGTCGCTCTTGAACATCGCGATGCAACAGCTTATGAACGTGGCTCTTGTGTCGCAACTCCAGTTGTAAATCATAGTTGATAACTGTATTTACCATGTTCACAAACGTCCCTACCTTTTATGCAATGGCCCGTTGTGTTGGTGGATTAGGCTACATCCGATTATGAGAGCTCGAACTTTCCGAACGACGTCACGAGTGCGGCTAGTGGGTGGACTCGGATTGGCCTGCTTTTTACCCTCAGGAATGGCGCCACTACTGTTTTGCCATTATTATTAAGTATTCTTGATATCCCTTTCTTGGAAACTACGAAGCCTCGTTTCTTGCATGCTTTCTTAATTTCGGAATAGCAGAATTTGACGTCAAAAAGGGCTGTTATGTACCCCTATCAATACCTGTCGATTTTCGGTGACATAACTCAATTGAACATGCGCGCTGCATTTAAGTATGCTATCATAGATCGCTAACAACCATTTGTAGCAAACCAGCATTGTAGTGAACCATTTGCCCCGATACAGTTGCTCCATGCTGGCAATGTCCTGATGGAAACGTTCGCCGTGCTCATCACCGACCTGGTCGCACTTATCAATGAAGAAATCCAAGTGGGAGACAAGAAAGTTTATCTTAAGGTCGTATTGCAGCCAAATGAATGAAATAAACAACACTTCCTCAATCAGATTCTGATAATTTTCGACCTCGTCATTGCCCAGGACGTTTGCTGCCACTTGACAGACTACATCCCAAACATGTGTTTCTTTGATTTGGGGTCTCCTAAGAGCTGTTTATTCTCAGGCGCCACAAAAACGCCCTCCTTAATTTTGGCTTCACTGAGTCGAAGGAATTTTTCATTCAGGTACTTAAATGTTGGCCCATTCTTATCCATGACTTTTACTAAATTTTTTACGAGGCCGAGTTTGATTTGTAAAGGAGGAATGATGATTTTGTGTGGTTTTGCCAATGGTGGGTGCTAGCACCTGTATAACGGAAAATACGTCAATATCACTGCAAAGAGTACTATAAATAACATACAGGTTTATTATATAGTAGTTTAGAAAGGATATCATGCGATCTGAAAGTAGATTGGATATCTTATTTTTAATTCGTGTCCACTGTGTAAATTACTTTAATCTTATACGTATTTGTGAGCAGCAAAAGTGATAGAAAGAATTGATCGAAAAATCGTTAAGGACTTAATCGAAAGATTTTAGGCAAGTTATGTGCCTTTTGCAGGATCCAAGTCTCTAAGTCAAGTGACCTTTCACCTACAGGTCATCAAAATTAATACACACTTGCTTTTCCGTAGGTAGAATCGGTTCTCTTTTAATATCTGCAGGACCCAACGAGTCAACTCATTTAACTGTTTCGGCGATTGAGCATAAATCAGGATGTCATCGAAATAAAAGATGACTCCCATATTGATAAAAATTCCCCTAATACTTCATTCATCGTCTTCGAGAACGTTGCCGCCGCTCCTTTCATCCCAAAAGGCAGGACTTTATACTCAAATAAGCCGAATCGGGTCTTGAATGCTGAAAAAGTAGGTATCCCGTTCGTTTAGGCGTATTTGGTGGTTTCGTATAATATTTGGCCCCCTGTAAACGGTCGATTAATGACTCGATACGCGGAATTGGGTACAGATTGTCCTTAGTCATAGAGTTGAGCTTCCTGTAATCGATGCACATTCGATGTGAGCCATCTTTTTTTTTAACGAAAAGTACTGGCGAGGCATAATATGACGTAGATGGAACAATTAATCCTTTACTTACGAGATCTTCTACGGTCTTTTGTAGCTTGTCCTCCTCGTCCCGAGATAACGGATATAATCGTGAATTGAAGGGAGCCGCCACCTGTTCAAGCTCGATATGGTGTTGTGTGGCTCGGCGTGGAGATAGGCCCTCTGGAAGCTCTTCTCGGAATAGCTCTGCGTAATCTTCTAGGATTCGTTCTCCGTCTTTGGATATCTTTTTGTCATTACCGTCATTGCTTTCTTTAATAATTAATAGAAATAAATTGTCGTATTCTTGAGAGTTCAGCAATGCCTTTGTTTCTTGCACCGACTTAACACTGTTGCATGCCTCTTCTGTCCATTGAGGCATCCAATGTCGTCGACCTTTCACCAATATGCCGCACCGCCGGCTTTTCCATTTGACTATTGGGTCGAGTTTACATAACCACTGAAACCCCGGGATCACGTCGAAATTTTGTAGCGGTAGCAAATGGAAGTTTATTTTGTCCCGGTACTTTCCGCTGGATACAGGCACTTTAAATGCCGTCTCATTAACCTCCTGTTTTCTCCCGTCGGCATACGTCACTATTCTCCTGTTACGATTTTTCGTCGTTTTCAAGTTCAACTGTCTAGCACATGATTCTTTAATATAACTTTCTAGTGCCCCAGAGTCGATTAAGGTTTTGTATTCTTGTTGCCCGATTTTTAAACGGATAACGCACAAGTCCCTTCGATGGTCATGAAATATCGCATTTGTGGGACTATACCTTGTTTTTCGTGGTTTACGCTTACTTTTGCAGTTTTTACTTATATGCCCCCTTTTTTGGCAATTATAACAGATTATGTCCTTTTTCTCTTTTGGACGTGAACTCTATGGGGCTCCCTTCTTATAGCCCCTAATTGCATAGGCTCAGGTTCCGGCAGTGATGGGCTCATATCGTAGGCTTTGTACCATCTTTCAAAAAACGCTATACCCTGTTCAACTGTGGTACAGCCCTGGAGCTTAACTTTTGCTTCCAGTTCTTTTGGTAACCCTTGAATCAGAAAGAATAGCTTTTTTGATTCTGACGAATCGGCGAGTCCATCACTTAATCTTTTAAACGTAGCTATATACATCGCCAAGTCGTTGTTTTTAAGTTTTAACTTAAGTAATTCCGTCCGCAGGGAAAGCTGCGTTTGCCCCGTCGAGAAGGCTCTTAAAAACTCGTGTCGAAGATGTGTCCACGTAACGAAATGGTGGCTCATATGGCTTGTGAACCACTCCTTAGCCGATCCCTTGAGGTAC
The DNA here is from genome assembly GCA_023313115.1 of Rhysida immarginata. Classification (NCBI taxonomy): domain Eukaryota; kingdom Metazoa; phylum Arthropoda; class Chilopoda; order Scolopendromorpha; family Scolopendridae; genus Rhysida; species Rhysida immarginata. The sequence continues at coordinate 1,964,052 of JAHWFO010026271.1, forward strand.
CCTTGTATGAAGCGTACACAATCTTCATCCCTTACTCCTTTATTATTCGCTTCGTAGACAAAGTTGGTTAAGAATAAATTCGGGTCCTCATCTGGTAATCCCGAAAATGTCGGTAATTCCATATTATTAATTAGTCTTTGTGTTGGCGACACAACTAGCTGCCGGAGTACTTCTGTCAGTTCCGCTATTGGGCTTTGCGCTGCCATCCTTCTTTTTCTATTTTTTTATTTCCCAAACGTTTCTTGCTCGAAGGTACCGACAGGAATATCGAACGAAAAGTCAAATGTCACTGTTCCAAGGGTGGGCTGGGTGGGCGAAAACACAAAAGTTCCAAATGCCGAGTACCGCAGACTGATACCACAAACGATGACACAAAATACTCAGTCTTTCGCTTGTAGAAGGGTGGGTGGATGAAAATAGTTTAGTCCGTATGTCTGACCACCTCTACGACCACAAACATTTCCTGCTCTTGTCACGTGGATTGGCAGAGTATTTATGACAAGAAGCAGTACACTTTTATTTCTGATGTAAATTAATAAACGGAAAATTTTAGCAAATAAACAACAGTCACTTAGGTAAATAATGTTCATAAAGTCATTGGCAGTCTTGTTTAGTTGAATCAGTCCGGAAATATTCAAGGAAAGTAATAATTTTACTGCTCACTAAGTCCAGAAAAAGTCGCCTAAAATTATACGCTGCTACGCTGAAAACACTTGGGACGTTCGTACAGAGGATTCGTAGCAAACGATGTCTTCGGCGAAGTACACCGTATCTGAAGGCCGAAGCAGACAGACGAGTCGCTCGAAGTAGCACTACCCAAGAGGACTACCACACGGGATGCGAAGGCAATCCCCTTGCAAGTAGGCGGAACACCAACAAATGAAGAAAAATAGCGCACTCGCAATTACGGCGATTGGCACTAGAAAATATAATGCTGGAGCACTTATATCAAATCACACATACGCTTCGAACTCGGGCACTGATATGAAGCAACTAAGAGGATATAGATAATTATGGAAATTATATGAACCACTCAGGTTTACGATTGCTTAACACACACACACACAAACCGGCTTATGGAATGAAGCACTAAACACAAGAGCCGATTACGGGCTTTTTCTTTTTCCATCATCAACACTTAAATTACACTCTCTTCGCTTAATCACTCAATCATTTTCACTTTAGTAATTTCATAAATATTCGGCGATACTAAACACAACACTCATGTATTCGTAGCACCAAACTCAACTGCAGCACTGATGCTAGTAACGCAAATCGAAACGCTTGACGACAGTAGACTACGTCGCTACGCTGGCCGTGGCTAAACGTTTTTACACACTGACGCTAGAATAGCCTTTAATAAAGAAAATTCATACCATGAGAGCTATGCACTCTCGCATTCGCATTATGTGACCAGTATGTCCAACTAGCATTTATCCCTGACCAGTACACCATCATTATTGTGGAATATCATTCTAAAGATTTATCGTACACAATATCACTACACTCGCCGACGAAGCACTCCGCAGTGAAGCGAAGTGGCCCCTTCAAATTGCAACGGTTGTAAAGTTTCTTACATATGGAAACATTCATGCGGGAAGAACAGACGACCGCCCTGGCATAATTCCGCCCGTTCCACTCTCCAGGTAAGTTGAAATAGAGAAAGGAAAAACACCGAGGGCTTCGTCACTTTCCCTAAGTCCTTGGGCATCGGATGAAAATAGCGATTGGAATTCGCTATACACCGCAATCTGAATTTGCACTCGAAAGATTGTCAAATCCGCGACTGTGAGTGTTCGAAGATTAAATATAAAAGTCACATGAGAAAAGCTCCTACCGTAAATTGCGCTGTTCGGTGTGGTACTTTCACCGTCAATATTTAGCAGCGGGCGGTTTCCATTCTCCGCCGTAGGTTCCGGATAGCGGTGAGGAGGGTTCCCTTCGCCAGGGGTAATTTCTGCTGCCGTAGACGAGTTCTCCAGCCAGCACATCAAATTCTCCACGGCTCTCGCAAGCCTACCTTGCAATTCGAAAGGCTTCGGTGGCTTTTCTCTGTCCTCGAATATGCTGCTAAAATCCGTCGTTTCGTCTCGAACTCCCCTCTCGCCAGCCGCTCTCACAATATAGTTCTCGAACGTTGCGTGCCTCCGGTATTTGTCTCTCCACTCTGCTTGGGACGCTGACGCTCTGTTTCGCCGATTATTTCGTCTATCCTGTCGAGGGCCATATTTCTGCCTTTGAAAGAATTCTCCTCGACTCGGAGACACTTTTCTCGCTCCTCGTGGTTGCGTCCATCTTTCCTTTTTCCTTACTCTTTCTCTTGTCACACGTGATTCCTTCGGGATGACGTCACTCTTTTCTGACGCTTTTTCTACGACAGCCCCGTCTTCTCCTCCTGCCGACGATCTCCGCCTTCACAATCTACATGACAACCTTCCTCCGGAGGCTTAATTTCTGGTTATAGATGGAAACTTACACACAAAAAATGTATATTCATGAGATCCATTGGTCTCAAAAAATATTTTTTCAAACTCAAGATCTAGGGATAGCATATAGAATGACAATACTCCTAGAAGAATGAAAATATGAAATATCTCAATTTATGCGGAATATATGGACTGGATTGCCCCGAATGTAATGCATACTATATTGGATCCACAAAACGTTCATTTATTATCAGATTTAAGGAACACAGAAGTTCCTGGCTCAACAAGGACAAGAAATCTGCTCCTGCAGAACATCTAATATGGATGAAACATCGGATGCTACAGAAAGATGAGTATATAAAAATTGTATGGATCGGTAAAGGATAACCATCCATGAAGAAATAGAAATAAGAAAACATCGACGAAGCAATCAAGGATAGATGATAAAAAAACTAGATGTCATTCGATAGGGATGCCATTATCGACTTCCTGGTCGATCTTCCCGGTCGTGTCAACCGGAAATGAGCTTCCTGTTAGGTTCGCCTTCATGTGCCATCTCCATTTTCACTTTCTTTGTCTTAAAAATTACTATTTCATCAAGTGATTTGAAAAGTTGCGTGCGTGATCGGTCAAACATTTTAGAAGCAGCATAATTTATTTATTCCGAAATATTTGATGAGTAATTATGCTTTTATGTATAAGATGCCGTATTTAATCTGTGGGAATAAACAATCCAATTTTTTAAAAGCGAATGAAAAACGAGGAAAAATAATCATGGAAAGCTAACATAATAATTTGCAAACTTCAGTTCCACAATAAGATATGAATGTTTTTATTGAAAAGATATAATTCCATTATCAGCAGATTATGATATTGAATTCTGAGTGCTGATAACTCTAAATAATTGCCAAAATAGTTTTGGATTAAATGACATTTTAATTGGAAATGACATGAACAGAGATGGCTGCAAATGTTCTCAGAAAACTGACAAAAGTTCGCAAATTTAAATAGAAACTCCTCCTTCCCCTCTATACGCGTCTATAGAATGTTTAATTTTGTACATGGATTTATAAAAAAAAAATTACATCGCAATAAAATAAACCTTTTATAGGCTTCCGAAAGATTAGTCCTGATTTTCGGTTACTTATCTACGCAACAAAATCCATTATTATTAAAACCCAACTTCTGTCTGTCCCCTTTATAGAATCAGCCTCTGTAAGTGATACTCGCTTACCATATTATTTGGCCATGGATTCTTCTGGCCATGTAATGGGCGCTAGGGGGATTTTGGTTCCAATATCGTGTTTTTTCCCAGTAAAAATATCTCTTTAAAAATTCATTTTTCCTACATATTTATGCAGTTTTGTTTGCGTGGTGCATTTTGTGACGGTATGGTTTATTTGCCATTGGATTTTGTTTGCGAGTGCACGAAGAAATAACAAGACAATTCCATACGAGTTTATGCAGTACAGGCCCAGTGTTTTTCGTCAGAATTTTGATTGAGGCCGCATGAAAGAATAAGAAACGGAAATGAGAATCTTGAATAGAGCGCATTGTATTAAAGATTCTCATTGAAAAAGTCTTGTGATGAAACATTTTTATTGAATCTGATTCAACCAATGATATAAATTAGAAGAGTTTTAATAAAAGGGAGGTCCGTGTAATTTGGAAAAGGGCTGTAACTTCTATTCAAAATGACGTAGCTCCAATTATTAAAGGCAGGTATATAGTGGATTATCTTTTGGTGCACTATTTTTATGGAATACTTTATGATAAGGAATTAAAAATTATTTGCATTCGGTCCGAATTACACAACGGGTAGTGTAAATTCAACCAGGTGGTCCAATTACAACAATAGGCCGAGTAATAGCAGAAACTTTGTTTTAAGTTATGTGTTTATTAGTGCACTGTGAAAAATACAAACGATCAGCAACCCTATGGAATGTATTGCATGGGATGCGCATATATCTTAATTAAACAACGTGTGGGTTAAGCTTATATAAAGTCAAAAATATTAAGTTAAAAAGTTGTGGGACGTCAAAAAAACGTCCTAATGTTCGGCGTGTAAATCGACCCTGGTCTAATCTACACAAAGTACATAAGGTCCAAATTACACAACACGCCAACAATAGATCACCCAGCGCGATCTGGTGGCAGATATGAGATATACACCATGAGGAAAACAAAGCAGGATTGCAATGAGGTTTTTATGAAAACGGATACAATATGCCAATTAATTGTTCGGTTTCGTTATGTTTGAATTGGAAAGGGGAAAATCCAAACGTCTCATTTCATCATTTTCCAAAAAATGAAAAGCTATAAAAAGTAGAAGAGTAGAAATGACAGATGTAGAAGAAAAGAAGGACGAGGCACAAGAACTCTGGAATAAAATAAAAAATCAAAATGAACACAGGGTCGCAAGACCCTCAAAAAACCCTCATAGGAGCGCTCCGATGATAATAGCCATTTTTCATTTCTCCAAGTAACTGTCTTGTGTATTGTAAACTCCGTCTATAAGAGTAAATTTTCGGTCCTCCTACAGCGGTTTCGACTGTAATTTTTAATTATCATTCTTCTCGTTTACAATTTCTGTTAGCTTATCCTTATGTGTTTGCTATTGCACTCTTTTCCCTGGCCTGTTATCATTTTCCATTGGTCCTCGTTCTTGTCCTATCCCAGCACATTTTACCTTGCATTATGTTCTCACTATTGCACCTTTTTCACATCTCCCATTGTCCTCGGTCTTGTCCTATCCCAGCACGTATTCTATTTTATTTCCAGTCTTCGCGGGGGTTCCTTTCTTTCCCCCTTAACTCCCCCCCCCCCCCCCCCCACTGCTTGATCTGTATATGTCGTAGACACATAGCGTAATTGGACACTTCGTGAAATGTCCAGACACTTCGGGAAGTGTCCAGTTGCATTGGACACATACTGTAATTAGTAGAATTACAGTTGCATTGGACACATACAGTAATTAGGTAGAATTACAGCAGGTCAGACCGATACAGTAATGATATCAAATACCGTGTAGGAAAATTTTAGCTATCGCAATGACAAAAAGCTGTTTTAATATTTGCCATATTATAATTAACTGAAATTTAAAATTTTTTATACGAGTTTATTTTATATATTATTTTCAAAAAAATGGTTTAGTTATTAGTCATAAATTTCAACAATTTTTTCCAATGATTATTTTAGTTTTTATAAAATTAAAAAAATGTAAATGTATAAATAAAAATAAAAAATGTAATTGTATAAATAAATATTAATTGTATAAATTTCTTTTAATATATTCGGTTTTACCTTGTGAAATAGATGACAATCTCAAAAACAAAATTCTATGTGAAAAATTTAATAAACGGAAACTGAAATGATTATTCAAAGAAATTGAAGCAAGAAGAAGGAAGCATTAACAATTTATGGTGAATATTATAAGATAATATTGAATATTAATTCTAAAAAAGTAATAAAATGGATAAAAGGAAACACTAATTTCATTTTTCTTT
>JAHWFO010026271.1:1987141-2003895 GCA_023313115.1 Rhysida immarginata
AATCAAAACAACCAATTAATCCATTTGGCACGCGACTTTTGAGACACACGGTAGATGGCAAATAATTTACGGATTTGAAAAAGTGTATATTGCAGAAAAAATATTCTAATATTTTAAAAAACGTATCAAATCTAAAGAGAATTACAAATCAAACATATTTCAGGTTGAAATATTAAAAAGATTCTTGAGAAATCAAAGCTATTATCCGTACTATCCTCTCCGGTAAGAAAATTTAGAGATTTTAAGATAGCCCATGATATGTACACAAATGTGAATTTTAAGAATACATACTATTATTATAGAAAAAGTATTTCAAAGTAATACATTTTTTTAAGATGTAATAGAAAAACCGATTCTTCTTCACATGCACAGAACAAACGAAAGTCTTCTAGTCTTCACAAATTAAAGTTATTGACATTTTAGAAAAATAATGGATACTTAAAGTTTTATATCGGCTTGATGTCACATTAACAAATACCTGAAAGAAACTTGTGATAGAGTAAATTGATGTTTTTATGTAGAATTCGATGCATAGAGAAAAAGATGGTAATAAAGTTATAAGCTATCGTAAAACCAGGATAGTGTGTGATATTTTGTTAGTATTATTTTTTTGAAATAAATAGCCTAAAATGATCAAAAATTTTTGAATAATCATAAGTTTATTTTAGCCTGTCCATACAGATCGGATGAGCTCAAGTGTATGTAAAAGGGGCGCCCAAATGAAAGGGGTAGGAAGGCAGGCGATATCGTCAGAACGCGCCAGTTGGCTGTGTGACAGCGTGGAAGGAATGTCACCAGCAATCGTTCGGATCATGGATGCCTCCAAACGTACTCAACGTGCAGTCGTGCAATTTTTAACGGCGGAAGAGAGAGTCCGGTTGAGATTTATCATCGTATGCAAAATGTGTATGGGACTTGCACGACAATGTGTCTACTGCATGCAAAGATATGTTGCAGCCATTTCGATGGGAAGTCTTCGAACATCCCCCGTATAGCCCCGACCTCTCACCTTGCGACTAGAATGTCTTTGGTCCACTCAAGAAATCTCTGAAAGGACGGCAATTCGCAGTGGTCGACCAAAAACAGCCACACGGCCTGGTTACACACCCAGGGTATCCATCATCTCGTGGACCGATAGAACGCCTGCATCAACCTTCAAGATAACTACGTATAGACACTTCGTTCCGTTTAAATCACTCTTTATTCTGTATAATTACCACTCTGATACACTTAACCATTTACAAACCGACATCAATCCCACATTTATATGGACAACTTCTATACCATACCACCCTAAGGGCCATTTTAAATGTTTGGAAAAACAACTTTACTAAACTCAAGAATAAAATCAACATTCAAGGGTCAAAACATTGAAAATAGTAATTAATAATATCTGCTACTAGCTAATAAAGAAACTTAGACTAGTTTTCTCTGAACTAAAAAAAACATAATATTATTTCTTCTATATAAAACTAAAAAATAACAAATGAAAATAATTAAAATTTAATTTTTTCAGAGGGACACTCCGCTTTTGCGTCATAAAAATACCCTTCTGGTACGGCACAATCACTATGAGCTCGCATTTGGCATATTTGGCAATGTGCCCATTCTTTACTCCAACTATCCTTTTCATAAGCTACCAACGCACAAGTTGAAATTAGCGTCCATGCTTTCAGGTATCCGTTCAGGTTGAGGGCATATTCGATTCGGAATCATTATCTATTGTTTCCTCTTTTTCTGCCTCTTCGTTACTGCTGGTCGTAGGTGTAGCTGCTCTCTGGAATCTGGTACGAATGCTTCTCCCTCGTACGCTGTCTCTATGCTCTACTAAGGGGACTATAGAGAGAACTGAAGGGATATCATTTTCAATTAGCGGAAGAGATCAAGCTGGCTACGCCTCTCAGCGAACATGTACCGATCGTGAAATTTCGGCCATTCCAATAGATATTCTCACGAATATGGTTCGCATAATCATGGAGATTGATGGCAAAGACATCGAACGTGCTTTTTATAAATGTCACTTCCTGTGCACTACAATCAGCCTAGTTTAAACTGTCCATGCTTAATACAGCGCAACTTTCATCGTGGTAGGTAGGTTTTGGGTCACCCTATTTATTGCTACCATAATGGCGAAGTAAAGTTATCCACTATTTGTAGACCTTCCAGAATTCATATAAAGGCTATTAAAGAAAAATAGATTGATCACTTTTGATTTTGGTAGGTAAGCTTGGACACCTTTTAGACAGTCTTTGGGCGCATTAGGTTACCAACTTGAAGCATTTAGCTTTCCAGGAAAAATGGACATTATCAATAAGTAAATAGTCACACATCTTTATTTTAACCCTTATTTTAAAATGGACCTTAGTACAAGTTAAATAATAAAAAAATTATATATATTTAAAAGAAGATCATTTAAAGGACAACACTACGCAGAACACTGATCCTAATGTTTCATACTTTCATTCTTTGCTAAAACTACAGGGCGAGTCAAAAGTCACTGGACATAGCTGTAATTTTTCATACTTTTTCAAATAGTGTGCAAAATATCCTTCCGTCCTTGAATGTATCTAGCGGCAGCAATAAGTACCATACGTCTCAATGTCATTGCTGCATATCGAGAAATGTAGATCGCGATCTGAGATTTCACTGAAAAAACAGTTGCCATGACTTTGTAAGTGACCCTCGTATTAACAAAAACGTTGACACTTTGCAGCCGCTAAAGGATGCGTACAATGAGTTTTTCTTGCGGCAGAGCTCAAGGCGCTTTATCCATTTATTATCCACGCGCACAAGAACGTCGGGGGTAATGCTGTCACAGGCCTGTAGAATGCGTTGGTGAAAGTCACGTTTGCTTTGGATTTTAGCAGCATACACAAGTTGTTTCACGTAGCCCCACAGATAAAAATCTTGCGGTGGAAGGTCTGGGGAACATGGTGGCCATTCCACAGGACCTCGTCGGTAAATCCAATGACCATCTAATTGCCCACCAGCCATTGACGGATTTTACATCCATTGTGTGGTGGTGCACCATTTTGCTGGAATACAGTTGAGGAACTGCCATCTTCAGTCAACAGTGACGGAAAAATAGTATTAAGTATCATTCGCAGATACTCATCAGCATTTAGGGTATCTTTTTCTATGAAAATTGGTCCAATTAAACTGGTGCCCCATATCCCACACCAAATCAAAATTTTGACTTTGGATGGATCTGTTCAATGAAGTTTGGTATCGCTCTAATATCTCATGTTCTGACGGTTCATCTCACCATGGACATAAAAATTTTCCTCATCACTGATCGCAAAATTATGTGCAAACGAAGAATCCAGTCGATAGTTGTACAGAGCCCAGGTACAAAACTCCTCACGTCTGTCCGGATCTCTGTTAGTTTTTGCTGCAGCTGAACTTTGAATGGTTGGTATGCAGAATCCGTGCTATAGATGAGTGGCTGGGTACATACTCAGCTGCAAACCGTTTTGTGCTGCGTTGTGGACTCTGCAAATGCTGCCAACATCATTGTTGAGGTTACCTCATCAGTTGATGTTTTTGGGCGGCCTGTACGAATCTTATCATATATGCGACGGTACTGTGCTCGATTGGTTCTTTTCGAGGTGCCGCGCGTTGAATCCAGCAGCAATGGTAAGGTAGGAGCATTCCCCGGACACCAGGATTAGATCAATGCTCTCCTCTTTTATTAGTGCCATCTCCAAATGATAGCAACAGACGATGATACATTGTCAATGTTTTTGTTAATAACTTGTAAACCGCAACAGATAACTAATTCCGATTGTAGGAACGAACTCCTGAGAAAAAAATGGTGTTATTTGATATGCCACATGACCCCCTTTCCATTTAAGAAACTGAGCCTTAACCTAAAATGGCGGATTTAAGATGGTGGCCAAACTTCAAAACTTTCAAAAAATAGAGCAATATCCTATTCCCTGCTAGCATGGACACATCGTTCATTGTGCGCACCATTTTCGAAACACAGTGACTTTTAATTCGCCCTGTTTACCATAGACAAAATAAAAAATGACTTTAAAAAGTGAAAAATTGTAGCTTCTGATTTCCAGAATGGCGTCTATTCTTAAGGCTGGACATGTTCACCTGGACATGTGATAATTTTTAAGGCTGGACATCAGAGACCATCAATGAGGAGACATGACATTAGCTCATTTTATATGTAATGCGTATTTTTCACGCACAGATTCTGTTTCATCAGTTTTATCCAGATGGCGCTGCGAGAGATAACGTATTGGTTTCAATAAAAGTGAAAATGAAAGTTGGAAATGACCGTTAAGTTCGTTAACGTGTGTCTGACAAGTATGACACATAATCAAGCAGTGGGTATTTCACAGTAAAGTCCTCGGTGGATATATCGTGTTTTTTTTATCTTGAAACGTTGAATCGTCAATGAAAGCATCGCCAGTTTTATCTGAACACGTTTTCTACAGCGTTTTAGTATAAATATCTGCCGCTTTTACTAAAATATTAGAGCAACCGACGAAGAATGAAGAATTTTTTGTTCATGCATAAATCTGATGATCGTTCGTAACAGTCAACATAATTTAAGAGGATCCCAGAATTTATATGTATGAATCATTAGGTTGTAGTTTACTCAAATTGATTTTATTCCATAATGAATAATGCTTTATGATGAAGCAACGAATGTCTTGTTTTCTGCATGTCTACTTTATTATTTAAAATTTTTACTTTACTACGTGTTAACTAATTTATTAATGCTTAATTAAATGTTTGAACTTAATATCAAGTTTTTGTCAGTGTTTATTAACTAAACAGGTTGTGGCCTTACAGTATAACAGAGGGAAATCAGGAGTTCCAACTAGTTTCGCCATTTATTCCCGGCTTTGTCAAGGATATACAGCAAGACAATCGACAATCGAACAGTGAAGTGTACATTTGTTAGGATGGGACGAAAGCAGCGCTTTCACAAAGCTCATCCAACCAGAGTAAATTCCAAATGAAATACACTGAGGTAGTCAAGAAGCCTAAACAACCCAAGCGGTCTTCCATATTATACAAAAAAGAAAATAAGATTGACGATTGTCAGAAACAAAATACAAACGAAATAAAAAACACAAGGAGAAAGAAGATTATCACATCTTCCAGTAGTCCGGGAAAGAGACGTTGCTAATATCTTCAAAATTGACGTCAAGAACGTGCCTCGGTTTACGATACTTCGTATGCCAGTTCATATTCAATGAGTTCTTCAGTATTCCATTCACAAGTTTATTGTCGTGAGTCTTCATCTTCTGTATCATAATCAAAAGGAGATCCTGTATAAACTTTCCGATATGGGCCATGTTTAAATCCAAGTGGATGGATTGGTTATACACCGTCCTTCTGTCCAGCTGGGCAATGGTCCTCAGGGTAACATTCTGGAATGACTATAGTTCACTCCATCTAGTTTTACAGATAGTCGCCCACGCAGGCATGCCATAGAGGAGTATGGTCCGGATAATCGATTTGTACAGAAGTAGCTTGTTGTCAATGCTGAGGGGGCTGTTGCGACCCATGAGAGCTATGATACTGTGCTTAGCCCTCTTCGCTTTGTTCAGAGCATAGGACATATGCTGGTTCCATGAGAGTCTTGAGTCAATGATAACTCCCAGATACTTGTAGTTGTCCACCCAGTCCAGTTTCCTATTGAACAGAACAAGAGAATCTGGGGGACGCTTGAGCTTCCTATTGAGGTACAAAGCCTTGCACTTTCCGACGTTAAGGTTCAACTTCCAGCAGTTAAACCAATCTTCGAACTGCTTCATGGCGCACTGCAGCCGAGTGATAACGTGAGCCGGCTAGTGTGCCAATGTCATAATGGCAGTATCATCCGCATAAAATTACAGATTACAATTATCGGGTTTCGGGAAATCATGTACAAAGTAATTAAATAGCACAGGCCCGAGGAGATATGCAGCAAGAGGCATACAAGCATTTATATATACAGAACGGTGGTACAATTTAAGCAATGAGCGTAAATAAATATAAGTACCAATAGGATATAAAGCAAGGGGGCCAATGAGTTCAAAAAGGATGTAATGGCCATTAGAATAAAATAGAATAAATACAAAAATTTTGAAAAATACAAAAAAGAAGAAAGAAGAAGTAGAGATTTTCAGTGTTTATACGTATATACAAGCATTTTCCTGAGTGAATTTGGACAAAAAAAATTTTGTGTCATAGCTTTAATTATTTGGAAAACTTTTCATACAGAGTTTCACATTATCTGAAGTGGTAGATGGCGCCATTTTTTATCCGGATGTGTCTTATAATGAGAGACTGAATAATTTCCGGATCAAAAACTTGTTCTCTATACTGAGATGTTCTTTATATAGAAGTTCGTTATAACCGGAGACTTTTTGGCTTAGTTCTATGGGAAACAAACCAAAAATTTTAAGAGTGTTCATTATAAAGACGAATTCGCTAAACCCGAGTTCGTTATATCGAGGTTCGACCTTAACTATTAAAATATATGAATATATAATATTATAAAAATGTATTAATATATATTATAATATTTCAATAATCAATAAAAATTATCTAGGATAATATTAAAAATTAAATTTTTTATAGAGAGAGACTTTCACGAAAATTAAAATATTTACAACTTATGATAACATTTTTTATTGAAATAGAAAATTTAGTGTTATAATCTTTCAATAAAATTGAAAATTTTATATGAATTTACCCACCGCTCACCTGCATTATAAAATAATATGAATAGTTAAATTAAAAAAAACATGGCTTGTTTTATGTATTTATTTATTTTAATGTACTCCATGCTAAGGCTTACAAAACTAATTTAACTAACAAATATCTTACTATAAATAAAAGAGAACAATTTGAATGTGCGAGCTTTGCAACAATATGAATTAAATTAAAATTAATTACCCCGCAAACGAAGCGCGAGCCTCGTTAATTATCATGATAAATCATAGTCTACAACAATAGAAGAAAGCATTGCTCATTGTTATAGTCGATCGTTAATATAATAATCACGTGTTTTATTGCTTGGCAATTGTTTTACCCGTAGCACCGCACGTACGTACGTACGCACAAGGAAAATAATATAAGGATATGGATTAATTTAATTTTTCATTTTGTGGCATAAACATTTAACAGGAATCAATGCAATGTAAAGTACAGGGTGGTTACAAAAGAACTTCACACATTTAAAAATTTATTACATCAAAGCTATTCAGAATAGGTGGTGAGGTCAGGGCTCCGCGGTGGCCACTTTGCAAGTTTCAGGTTATTGTTTGCTCGACCAATCCACCGCTGTGATTTCTTTTTATGGGGGTGTGTAAAGGACAAGGTCTTCACCCTACCCCTTCCCCGTGACCTAGACGAGCTGAAAGAACGCATTACGGTAGCGATATGTGGGATTGATGGAGACACGTTAATGCGGGTTTGGGACGAATTCGACTACAGGGGGGCATATTGAACATCTTTAACTGTGTCACAATAAACTTCAAGAGTTTTTCTTTAAGAATCCGTATGTGGTGTGTCTATATTCTGAATAGCTTTGATGTAATAAATTTTTAAAAGTGTGAAGTTCTTTTGTAATCACCCTGTAGATTAAATTAAAGAAAGGTATAAAATAAATAACGTCTGTTAAATAAAATGAAACAAAATAAAATGAAATAAATAAAATACAACTTTAAAGAAATCAGAACACAAATTTTAAGATTCAGAAGAGCAAACAGTAATGATACTTTGTAATGACGTAAATTATGACAGAATTAAATGACGTCATTCATGAGCGGTCCACAATGTTTCATTGGTTTGATCCAGAGGGCGCATATTACAAAGTTTGTATGGGAAAAGCTGCAAATGTCATGTCTCCTTATTGATGGTCTCTGCTGGACATCATTCTACAAAATATATGATGCAAAAGACTACACCAAAAACCGTTACGGAAACAGTTTTGCATTGTTTTTGCAACTTTAAGCGTTGTTGGTGCCGGCTTGAAGCACACGTCGGAACTGAAAAGTTACTTGATCATTGTCATCTGAGCAACGGATGTTATTTAAATGTTTACTATAGAGATATTATGAAATATATTGAAAGTGTGATAACAGATAGCGCAACTTTATTTCGCTATCTTACCTAACCAATTTGTGTAATGACCTAACGTTTTGCTTTCAGTGTTTTGAATGAAGACTAATGAATCTTAGTGTATTGGAATAAACTCTTTTCCATTACAATAAATATATTTAGTACCCACAATTTAATTCACACTTTATTATTTTCAAACATTTAGATGTTTTCATGCTTTTTTAATGTCTTCATCTTATTTATAATTTATGCACTTGTTGAATTTCTGTGTGTTTTGAAGTGCTTCATTTATTTCTATAGATTCCTTCCTTTCTCTTTAAAGTTAAGAATAATGTTCCGACCCAAAAAAGCGTTACGGATAATGCTATAATTTTAATTTTTCTTCAAGGAAAATGCACTCGTTTTATGATTTTATATACTGCGAAAAGCTTGCACGTGCCAATATGTGGTCCCACATTCGATTGTGAGCACAGACGCGAGTAAGGAGACACACTTTCAGCATAGACGCTGTGTCTATTCGACATATCGAGAGACTCGATACTTGTGGTTATATTTCATACTTCAGTTATTATAAGCCCTTATTCAGTATTACCGATGCCCATTAATAGATAAATAAAAGGTTTAAGTACTATATAAAATATTTATTTGTTTGTTTCATCTAAAAACATCACGATTCAATGCTTCGGACTGCAGATTGAAAATAAGTCACCCTTTTTTCGCTTCATGACATGATATGAGGGAAAACCCCTATTCAAACAAACGAAATAATACCTTTAGGTAAAAACTAACATTCAATTGAACAATCCCTGTAAATAGAATTCAAGTACAAATCTAGAATACAATTAAAGTTATGAAAGAGCTTTCCCAGTAAATACTGAATAAAACATCAAAGCTCAAAAAGTTCACTATCAAAATATTTATTTAAAAGGAAAAATATCCAAAATTTAATATTAAAGATAATTACTTAAAATGCAGTTTTACCAAAAATATTTGATTTCAAGTTGACATGTATTTGCATGGATTGTTTAATTTAATGCTCACAAAGCAAATAATATCATTGATCACACTGGGGAACAGCAATTTCATTGCCTTAGATCTGTGACTTGTTGTTGACTACTTTTGGCCTCTGAATCCAAAAATAACCGCAGTTTTTATCTATCACGTCAACTTTTCAAGCTACAGGATGCCCTCTCTTGTCTCAAAAATAATACAAAATGTGCACATAAAGGAAAATAATCGGAAACCTGACCAAATATACTGTTCACAAAGAATAGTTTTATTCATACAAAGGCTATATACAGTTACTGCAAGTTAAATTGTGTTCATACAATAATAATAAAGTTTCTTTACCAAACGGTAAACATACATATTAAGGTAAAAATTTTCGCTTATAGCTTTTTCTGGAGTGTTTAATCTGTGGACATTCTCGCTTGATGCTCTAACAATAGTCAGCCATCATATGTAATCCCATCTACCTTGATACCGTGCCTCCATGACTTTCAAATCTTGGAGGACTCGCTCACCCTTGTCACATTCACATAAAATGTGAAGAAAAAACTTGAAGTGGAAGAAGAAAACTAACTACAGTTTTGAAATCAGAATGCCTATTTAAAAATCGAACTCAACAGAAATCTTGTTTCAAATTGTTTTCCAGTGTTATAAGCCCTGTATTTCAATGGTAATAAATTATAAAAGGAATATAGAGCCTCGCTAATACGAAGTAATAATATCAATCGATAACGAGCCGCAAAAATAATTCGATTTTACAAAATACTTACATATTATTCAAGGCCTCAGACACAGAGCATCTTTTGTTATAGGATCTGACAAGCAGTCTAAAAATATTGTAGGACAACATAAAAAACGGGTGTACCAACGACACGTGGATATTTTAACGACTATGAAGGACCAAATAAGGTTGCACGAGAGACAATCATCGCAGAGCCGTTGCGTTCTGTGATAAAAAAATTTCTGTTCAGAGAATCAAAATTCATATAAAAATTTGTAATGGCATTATATCGAACCACATCTATATTATGCCAAAATATAATTTGTATTCTCTAAATCATCTGTTTTTAGTATGCCTAATAAACAGTACTCCAAAAACGGAACCCCCAGCCGCGCTTTTCCTTCAAGTGTCGCTATGTCGAACTGTTATTTTTTTTCTTATATTTGAACTCCATCATTCCCCCAACAATATGCGGACCAATATGTGAATGCAATATTGGGCTACCCTGTATTAAATATTCAATGTGTTTATAGCAATTCTTTATAGACAAAACGAAAGTTTGGGATTAATAACTTCGTGTTTAAAAATTAAAGGAATAGACAAATGGATGGAGAAGATATAACATATTTACAGTGAATGAACCCTCGCCACACAGATCAGTACCTTTCGTTCTTGGCAAGTTACCAGAACAATGAAAAGCTGGCAGGATGATCGTCATTTCAGATGAGCAGGCAGGTTGAACTTAATGATAATGATAATGAATTTGAAAGGGGTGGTTGTCAAAGAACCAAGCACCGCGACCTCAGGTCTATTGTACTATCCCCAAAAGATGATGAAAGAACGATTATGAACGTAAACAAATACAAACATCCATGCCCTGGGCGGGATTCGAACCCGCGACTCGCTGGTGTCGAGAGCGGAAAGACCTGTGCCTTAACCCTCTCGGCCACCGAGCCGGCTCAGGTTGAACTTGTTCGGAGATTCCTTGATCGTCAATGGAATGTGCGCCAGTGAAACGTTTTCCAAATCAAACTCGGTTTGGTCAAGATAGCAGTTCGATAAATTCCACATCACTTGACTGAGGTGCAAATATTAAACAAATATGCAATTAGTGATATGTAAATAGGGTGATAATTCTCTAGATCTGTTGTAGCCATTTAATGAATCTTGTGGCAAAGGCTTTTTTTTCCAAAAGAAAGGAATCTCCTCGAATTTCTCGATATGGAGAAGATAAAACCCCTTGGGACTTCCACTTGTTTCCCAGAATGAAAGAAATCCTCAGAGGTATACGATTTCATGATGAGGAAGAGGTTCTTCGAACAAGAAATATTCCTCTGATGGAGTATAAAAGACTCCAGCATTTGGAAACGGATTCAGAACACGACAGGGGATTATATTGAAGGATACTAATGGCGCGTACAGATAAATAAACTTTTACATTTAAAAAAAAAATGTTGCCGGTATTTAGCACATTTGGACTTACATGAATTAATAAGACTTAATCATTTATGCTGTAAAACCAATATTCAGTGTTGCTTCAAGCGTGTTTAACGGGTTCTCGAAAATAAAATTTGTGGTCTAACCAAGTTGAATAAAGAATGTTTTTAGAGAAAGAAAATGAGATCTCTCTGTCAGAGGCTGTTAATTTTAATCTTAATTACCCTGTAGAATTTCCAAGACTCATCATTAAGCTTTATAGCCGCCGGGAGAAAAATAATTTAAATAGGCATAAATAAGTTGAAGACATGTTAATGGCTTAACTCATCTTACGCTAAATCCGGTTTTAAATTGTTGTTTCTAGTTGCTGATGAAAAAACAAGTAATTTTATTAGGAGAATCGCGAAAGATGCTGATGGAAATCATAAAGACACACTTTTAAAAGTAACATAACGGTATATAGAAAAACTTCGTTAATAAGGTTAAAACTTCATCATAATCATGGTAAAGAATTTAGCTTCTAAGATTCTTCCTAAAAGAAAATCTTTGCAGTGAAACGAAATATAAAAAAGGAACCCCAAAGTCTGTTCAGATAAAGAGAATTCTCGTGTTTTCACGTTTTGATATTACTAAACAATATAGCCTGAACAAGCTTGCTGCAAATCTAAAAAAAAATGTAAAATAATTCCTCGAATCATGGCTTTAATTATAATCAGATATATGTTGAATGTCCATCTATGCCAGTAGTTCTCAAAAGTATTCCTTGAACATGTACCAGGTTCCGCAAAACTTCTTATGAAACAACATCAATAAAACGACCATCAAAAGAGATATACAGACAATAGCCGACGTAGATTTATATGATCTCGGCAGTTACATTTTTATGTGACTATAGTCTATAGTGCCCGACACGAAAGAAAAAGGAAACTGGCACACGTGTATATGAATAAAATTCGTTCATCCAATCAAAAACGGACTGGAAAAGAGGTATTACTTATACCTGGCATCAGTAGTAAATAATGCCCTGATTTCTGTCAGTTTCTGATTGGTTGAACGAGTTTTATTCATTTACACATGCGCCAGTTTCCTTTTTCTTTCGTGTCGGGCACTATAATGAAGAAATAATTTCTTAACAAAGATTTGAAAAGTTGTTTCAAAGATTTTACAGCACCATAACTAAGGTGACCAGTTTTTATCGGGACAATCCCGATTTTTCAACCTTTGTCCTGATTTTTTTGGAAGGTAATTTTGTTATTTATATCACGACTGTCCCTATTTATATAAAAAAAATTCCAATTGTTACCCTGTAGAGCAACATCACATTAGTCTAAAAACAATTTTTAATCACACCCTTCCCCTTGAAAGATTTTGAGAAAATGGGCGAGAAAGAGTGACTCAAGGTCAGGTTGAGTTGGCTAGATTGGCTGAGGTCTCTAACACATTTGAATTGCAGTGAAGCACACCGTTGGGAAGGGGAAGGGGAAGCACACTCTTGAGTGACTCTATCTTTCTCTATCTTTAATGGGGGGTTACCTTAAGTTTGGGGGTCAAAGTGAAATTTGAGTGCGTCAATGAATTCCCCATCCCCCTAATACCTATAAACCACACACATCAGATCTCGCCTACCTGCCAGCTTTGAGATATCTGCCATGTTACTAGACATTTTGGACACCCAGTATAATACGAGTATTTCTCCCATGAAAAAATGACGAGACCAAACGAAAATTTATTAAGATGCACTAAATTCGAGCATTCCTGTGGTTATGTACATCAAATGCGATGCCCTGATATGCTAACAAATTAATGCCATCCCTCGATGCTCAAAGAATTCACGCGAAATTCTAAGCTACCATAGAGAAAAAATAAGGTATATGTAGAATGCATTCGCGTGTGCAGTGAGCGATTTTGGATGCCAACATCGAGTTGAAATAGCTAAATGCGATTTGGAGACGGATGAAGGGGCGCTGTTTACAATGCGAAGATCGTGTTGTTTGGTATTTCAGAAATATAATTCTCCATAAAAAGAAATGTTGTTGCGAGGAGCAGCAAAAGGAGATAATTTCGCGCCCTAGCTTATTTCTCACTTTTTGTGAAAAGTTTCTAATCAGTCAGTCAAAAGAAAAGAAAATCTAAACAAAGAGGTATCTTTCATCGTCAAGAAATGTTGCTTGATAGCATATCCATTTTATTAGAGGTTTCATAAAAAAAAGAGGAACTAATACGGAGAATTGTTAGGGATCTATGGGAACCCCTTTCGCTACCATCGAGTTGGTTTAATCTGGTAGTCATGCATCGCTGCTATTGCCCTGCATTGCAGTTTTCACTGCAGGAGGCTGGAACGCAGAACACCAAGATCAATTAGCAACCAATTCTGTTGACACACTTTCCAAAGACCCTCTACTTTTGCGTTCTCTCTTTCCGAGGGCCCGTTTAAGTAAGCCAAAAGCACAAAAATGCATAGGCGATCCGTCCGGTAGCATGGAGCGAATTCCGGTATCTTCGTGCATGCGCAGGCGCGGATCCAGGGGGAATGAGCCCTTTCGTATTTGTATCTCTGTTCTGATTGGCTGAATGCTCAGCAAATCAGAACAGATATTAGACAATTCATCCCCCCCCCCTGAAAAAATTCCTGGATCCGCCCCTGTGCATGCGTTCCAGTTGCATCCCACCACGATCATGAAAACTTGTGAAAATGTTTCCTTGCATTCGCGGTTTCAGTTTCTGAAGTCCTTAGAACTCCTTGGGCGGTAAAAAATGGCTCAGTCGCTTAAATAAACACACGCCTCATCTTGTGTGACGATGCATTTTCACTTTTCATCTGCAAGGTATCGTTCATACAATTTACGGCTTTGGTCCGACGCTCTTGAGTATAGCTCGGCAACAACTTACGAACGTGGCTCTTGTTTCGCTTCTCCAATTGTAAATCACGGTTGATAATTGTGCTTCTGTGCAATGGCCCATTGTATTGGTGGGTTATATCTGGTTAGAAGAGCTCGAACTTTCCAGGATGACGTAAGAGTACGGCCACTGGATGGTGTCGGATTGACCTGCTTTTTACTCTCAGGAATGGGGCCGCTTATGGTTTTGTGAATTTTATTTAGTTATTGCAAATATTATTTACACAAGATTTTTAATCTTAGAAACTACGAAGCCTCGCTTGTTGCATACTTTCATAATTTCGGAATAACTGAATTTGACGTCGGAAAGAAGTGTTATGTCACCCTCCCAATACCTGTCAATTTTCGGTGGCATAACTCAATGTTTTTAGCTCGCTGTTCGAATACTAACTATTTTAATACCTGCCCTAACATTGCTCCATGTGATAACTCACGTGAAATGAACACGCGCGCCACATTTAAATATGCCAATTTTTACCTTAGATCCCTCACAACCCTGTGTAAGCTGTGTCCTGAAAATGAAGATAAATGATTATTAGTTTTTTTTACAAAAAATTAACGATCCTTAGAGGATCAGTCGATATTGACCTGGAGCAAATAAATCATAAGATGATATTCGTGCTCCTTGCATGCCATAAATTATAAATCAATTGCTATGCAAAGAATTATTTATATATAAAAAAAGCTAGTGAAAATAACGGGTAGTACAGGAAGTGGAAACAACGGAGTGCGATAATAACGACAATCGAAATGCATCAGTCCCCTTATTAAACGTTATATATTGCTAACTTATAAGCGTTGTCGAGAATATTAGTTCTATACCATGAAATAATTATTTAATTCAGAATTAGTTACTTATTAAAGATCACCCTTTATGATTTCCAATTCTGTGGCATAGCAGCACTCTCTCGAATTAATAGCTCCAGTTAATCCCTTTTTTATCAGTAGAGCTTAATTAATCAAAGCTTTTCACTTTGAAATAAAAAAATTATTCCTACAACCGTTTATTTAAAAAAATTATTAATTAAAGAAGCTTACCTTCGGTAATTGAGGACTGGATGACAAAAGCCGAATCACGAACCCAGGATGTAACTCGAACATAATCAATCAGAAAGGATGGCACATGACAACGAAAAACGGCACTGTTGTTCCTTATTACGAAGACGTCGTAAACGTAAACGTCGTAAGGTTGAAGAACGACTGAAAAATAGTAATAATGAAGACAATTAAAGGGAAAATGCTTTTGAAATGGATATCAAAAAATAAAATAATTATATTTTTAAATTATTATTCCTTGCTTCATTAATTTGTATGATTTGAAAAATAATATTCGCTCTTAAATTCTCCTGCATTTAGAGAAGGAATTGACTTAAAATGTGAACAAATTCATTATAAAGAGGTTAAATCGTAGCGTAGCCCTAATCAATATATCTTAAATTAAACGTTTAATTAAATAAACAATTAAAGGCAAAAATCTTAATTGGAAAGATTTGTTAAGCAATACAAAACAAAAAGAAACGGTTTTATACTTAATTTATTTTTCTTATAGTGCCTGCAGAGAATTTGTTCTTACCATTTTTATTAAACCAAAAATGAGACACCGTTGAAATAACTCGCCTAAGTTTCTACAGGGTGAATACAAAAGTCTGAACCCCCCTTTTATTTTTTGAACCGAAGCAGATATGTCAATTTTGATGAATCCAATGAATAGGAAGTTGTGGGTGGCCTATCCCATGGTACACTTTTCATTATCCCAAATATGCAAATTAGGACAGATTCAAAATTTATCTCAAAAACCGTAAGGGATAGAGGGAAAAACCCAATTGCAAACTTGTTCAGCATAAAAAAACAAACAAAACAAAAAAAAATCATCCAAATCGAACCAACAATCACCCACAATCAGAAGATCAAGTTGACCATTTCCGGAACAGTGTAGCTTGCCATCCTGGAATTGTTCTGTCTTCTGTGTGCTGAAACATGCCTTTTATTTGCTTTTCCACATGAAAGTGAATGTGAGTATGGTAATTTATGTTAATTTTTTGATTTGCATGCTTTACATGGTGGAAATATCAACATTCAGTTTTCCTTGTGCAGTGTGCCTGTTGTAAGCTACAAACAGCTCACCACCTGATTGTGGGTGATTGGTTGGTCCGATTTGGATGATTTTTTTTGTTTTGTTTGTTATTTTATGCTGAACAAGTTTGCAATTTGGTTTTTTTCTCTATCCCTTACGGTTTTTGAGATAAATTTTGAATGTGTCCTAATTAGCATATTTGGGATGATAAAAAGTGCGCCATGGGCCACCCACAACTTTCTATTCATTGGATTCATCAAAATTGACATATCTGCTTCGGTTCAAAAAATAATAGGGGGGTTCAGACTTTTGTATTCACCCTGTATAATATCACTTGATTTATCATCGATCGATGCAAAAGCAAGTAGAAATATTTTCTATTTAAAGCATTCTAAGTATAAAAAACATAGGCTATGGTGGACTTTAAATCATAAATCGCCATTTATATTTGCTTCGGTCGAAATTATAACGTATACACAATACACACATAAAAGCTCATATGAGATCCAGTTGAATTATACAAAATATTCCAGCTTATATG
>JAHWFO010026271.1:2018895-2035510 GCA_023313115.1 Rhysida immarginata
TGGACATAGCATCCGTCAGACAACAAAGTGTACTCGAAATGGCGCCTATCAATGTCCAGGATAGTCTGAAAGCGTAGGATAGCATGCTGCACAACTGCATGAAGGATCTCCATTTGGTATGCATGATACCTCTCTTGATATGCTTCTCTTTAAATCGCACGTGTGCGAACGTTTCCCTGGTACACGGCACGCACTAGTAATCTGGTATAGTACTATTGGAAGCGGTGAACCAAGCAAATCTTGTGACCCATAATCTGGATATTATTCTTACAGAGTTTGATACCCGTACTATAAATAGTTCATGTCTATGGTCGGTTAGGTAGTTCATGTCTATGGTCGGTTAATTACAACCATCCGATGTAAGACTAAAGATAAAACACTGACTGTTACATTAGTACAAGTTTTTCATTTTTATTTCGAGATCAACAATTAGCCGTGGTTTCTTATTGCCTTGTGAAATGCAGTATAGAAAAGCAACGCCGTCAAGAGATCCTTTAAACAGAAATTTAGATTACACACACGTATATAATATTGAAAACTTTGTTACTGAAGTATTTGTTCTTCTAATTATTTTGAGCATGTAGATTTGCGAATATTTTTAAAAAATTATATTTTCCTATTTCAAAAACCTTATTTTATTATATTGCAAAGAAAATCGGAGTATTTAACGAAGTTTTTATCTAAAAAGTAAGTTTGTCCAACTTTCCCGAGATATTTTTAAAAATAATAATATGGTTTTGATGAGAAAGAATCTGATTTATTTGTTTGATTTTCAAAAGAAAAAATCTTCAACTTCTTTTCTCAATTAACTAAAAGATTTTTACATAGCTACGAAACATATGTTTCGGTTGCTGGCAGAGTGTGGGGAGTATCAGACAGATTTATTGCCCATCATGTTCTTGGCTTGAGGGTATTATCCAACGTCAAGTTTTTATTATATTCTCTCGTCTTTTATTTTCAATGCCAATGCTTTTTCATTCTTGGCTCTGCAGCAATAATTTCTAGGGAGAAAACTCGGCTCTCATATTTTCCAGCTATTTCCCTCCCTCCATTCTTATATTTTATTTCTTTGAAATGGTGTAAGTAAAACGTTTCATTTCTTTCTTAAAAGGCCGAGTCAAAACATTTGTAGACGAGAGTTGCTTCAGAAATAGCTAAGTTGAAACTAATAAAAAAAAGAGAGGAGGAAGAGTGGAATAAAACTTTGAAACAGAACCAGTGACAAGTGAAATCTCTCGAATGCCGAGTGCGCTCAGTCCCACGGAGATAATAGTGATACTTTCTAAACCTGTAACCTTTTAAGCGAATTTAATTTCAAGCATTTTATTTTATCATCTGTAAAGTTAATAAAATGCTCTTTTTTCAATTATGTTTTTAACCAATTTATTACCTTTGCGTAGAAAAATTTCCAGTGAGGCATTTACATTCATAGTTTAAAGAATAATTACATATCGCCAATATGAAAACATGTTACATTAATCTTTTCTAAAAATGCATTTTTAAAAAGAGAGTTTCTCTTAGAAAACGTAGATATAAAACTGCATCCTTAGGAAAGTCATTATTTGGAATTGATTTGATGAAAATGAGTAACTTCTAATAAAATGAATTCTTTTACATACACGAGAAAATAATCTCTTTTAAAGATACCGTAAATTCATATTCAAGTAATCATTTGTAAAATTACGATTAAATTATTATATAGTCGTATTTTTCAAATAAAAAGCGCAGTAAATTGTTACATACGGAAGAAAATATTATTATTATTAAGTTCGATGTCAAGACTGCCTGAAAGCTAGTTCTTATAATAACGCATAAGAAATAAAACCAATAGATAATACAAGAGCAATAACATGATCCCAAAATCCTCCCAGATAGATAGGCAGCATTGGGAAAAAATTGGATTTGAGCTTAAATCATCCCTATCAAACGAGACAAACATCCACTTCTCATCGCATTTTCATAGCTTCATGCAGTAATTTCTTTTTCATCATACATCCGTTTATTCACACTCTCAAGATCATATGGCTCCAGGTGTTTCTCTACCTGATCCTGCCACATTTTCCTCGTGGCTTCCTTCTACCCATATACCATCCGCACAACCGTTATACATACCATTCGTTTTCTCAGCTCATCATCTCTAATTTATACCCCAGCCATATACCCCAGCCATATACCCCAGCCATATACCCCAGCCACATACCCCAGCCATATACCCCAGTCAAAGTAGACTTACTACTAATCTTTAATTGACATGCATTTTATTACATCATTTTTAAAACACAGTCTCATCTATAGAGTTTGGACCTAGTCCTAACGTAATCTGAATAATTTAAACTTCCCTGCACCTGAAAATTTCTTATGCCTCTGCAACCCCCAGACAAAAATTAGGAAACTAAATATTAACCAGATAAATGAAAGTATCTCAATTTTCTTTAATATATTCTATTTAATTTAATTAATAGAAAAAATTTAAATTATGTTTAAATACATTTATTACAGAACAAAAATATAGAATACGTTAAAGACAAAGACAAAAATATGAAATAATATTACTTAATATGTTGTAGGGCCACCTTTTCCCTAATTACTCTCTTAATTCTTAGAGGTAATGGTGCAACAAATTACAGTATTCACAAGTCGTTGGAGATATTTTCTTCCCATTTAAATTCTTTTAAAGTTAAGACTTCCATTCCAATCTCCCCAGCACCTATCCAGCCCATACAACCCCACACTACTTCTTTTGGAAATTTTGATGAAGACATACAGAAACCTTTATTTCTCAGATTACAGTTCATCGTGTTCTACACAAGCATGGGTTACAGGGTGGGTTTCTCCGAAAACTCCTCTATTAACACCAGATCACAAGCGGAAGCGATTAGAATTTGAAAGAAACACCTTAATGAGCGAGACAACTCTTGAAAGCACATATTTGCAATCTGATAAAAAAAAATTGAATTACTTGGTGATAATTCTACGAGCAACGTTTGGCGATAAAAACCGAAGTTTATCTAGCAAGAAATACCGTCCCAACTGTGCAGAATGGTGGTAACTTCATTCTTTCATGACAACCTGTTTTACGGGACCTGGAGAACTAAAAGGAATTGACATCACGAGATATTAAAATAAGCAAGGACATTTTGAAGAAATATTTTCGGCCCTCTGTTAAAAACCTACATAGATTGTTTCGATCTCTTGACATAATAACGATCAAAAGCGTACATCCAAATCAACGTTATTGTGGTTACTGAAAAAAAGCAAGCAGTTAAGATTTTCAATGGCCCAGACACTCGCCAGATTTAAATCCTATAGAAAATCTATTGAACGAATTGAAGAATAAAATGGGAAAATAACACCCCAGAAACATCGAAGAATTAGAAGCCATCTGAAAAGAATCCTGGCAAGATGATTTATCAGGAACATGCGCAAACCAGTGCTGGATTTGCCAATAGGCCGAATAGGCCGCAGCCTAGGGCGGCAGATTTCATTAAAGAAAATTTTAGAATAAAACTCATTCATTAGTTTGAATATTCTATTCAATACCTATTAATCTACTTAAATACATATTATTTATGGCCTAAATAGTCTTAGTTTACATTACACTACAAAAGTAGGGGCGGCAGAAAGTCAGTGGAAAAGGAAAAGTATAAATCTGGCGCTGGCGCAAACCTGACTAATATCCTGAGTGTTTACGAGGAGTAATACAAGCGAAAACTGGTCCAACCCAATTATGCCAAGAATGTGAATAATATAGAAGGAGATGAAGCCAGAAACTGTGGACACAGATTAACAAGAACAACAGGAAACCACTATTCCACATCAGAGGTTTATTGCAACGTATGCGCATTTCGGCAGCCAAGCTGCCTTCCTCAGCGTATATAAGAACTTGATCAGACCAGAGAAGTTCTGTTCTGATAAAGTAGAAGAATTACAGAGTCACTTATATAGTAAAAGGGAGCTAGTTACAATCCAATTACAGAAATAAATGCAACTTTAAAGTACATAAATTGAAATTACAAGTAGACGATGATCAACCAATCAGGAGTCGTTTTTGTCCATGGTACGTTTATTCTTTCCATAGGTCAGTTTGGAAATATGTAAAAGTTTTGCCAAGTCTCTCAACTGTGTCACGTCCATGGGGCCCAAGTCGCTGTTTAGTAAATTAGCAGGTTCTTCACTGGTGATGGCATACGACTCCAGGAAATTCAACAGTTTCGCGTCACTTGTGCTGTAGATAATTTCAAAGTCTTCAGGATTATAGTCATGTTGGCAATCTAGGATATGGTCAGCGAATCTCGATACTGCAAAATTTCCTTTCCTGATACATGCCAAATACCATCACTAGTGAAGAACCTGCTAATTTACTAAACAGCGACTTGGGCCCCATGGACGTGACACAATTGAGAGACTTGGCAAAACTTTTACATATTCCCAAACTGACCTATGGAAAGAATAAACGTACCATGGACAACAACGACTCCTGATTGGTTGATCATCGTCTACCTGTAATTTCAATTTATGCACTTTAAACTTGCATTTATTTCTGTAATTGGATTGTAACTAGCTCCCTTTTACTATATAAGTGACTCTGTAATTCTTCTACTTTATCAGAACAGAACTTCTCTGGTCTGATCAAGTTCTTGTATACGCTGAGGAAGGCAGCTTGGCTGCCGAAATGCACATACGTTGCAATAAACCTCTGATGTGGAATAGTGGTTTCCTGTTGTTCTTGTTAATGTGAATAATGTTGAATCTCAGTGTTTTAATCAAAACATATTATTCTTCTACATAGGGTTGTTAGGGATCTGTAGTAACAAATAGCATATTTAAATGTTGCGAGCGCGTTCATTTCACGTGAGCTTTCACGTGGAGTATTGTTAAGGCAGGTATTAAAATAGTCAGTATTCGAACAGCGAACTTAAAACATTGAATTATGCCACCGAATATTTACAGGTATTGGGAGGGCTAAATAACAACTTTCTCCGACGACAGATTCAGTTATTTCGAAATTATGAAAGCATGCAAGAAGCGAGGCTTAGTAGTTTCCGAGAAAGAGAGATCAAGCGTTCTAAATAACATTGGCAAAACACGAAGCGGTGCCATTCCTGAAGAAAAAAGCAGGCCAATCCGAGACCATCCTCTAGCCGTACTCCTGATGTCATACACCTGAGCTCTAATAACCGGATATAACCCACCAACACAACGGCATTGTACAAAAGGTAGGGACATCTGTGTACATAGTAAACACAATTATCAACTACAATTTACAACTGGAAAAGCGATACAAGAGTCACGTTCATAAGTTGTTGCCCCTCATGTTCAAGAGCGACGGACCAACTGCCGTAAACTGTATGAACGATACCTGGCGGATGAAAAGTGGAATTACGTTGTCACACATGACGAGGTGTCTGATTATTTAAGTGAATGCAATAAGAGCCGAGCCATTTTTACCGCCCAGGGGCTTCTAAGGATTTCAGAAAATGGTACCGTGAATGCAAGGAAACATTTTCAAAAGATTTCATGATCGGGGCGGGATATAGCTACAACGGCAAGTTAACTTTATACAGAGTCAAAGGTTAACGTCATCTACTATCATACTAACGTTGTAACTCCCATATTTATCTAACATCCCCTGTTTGTACAGTACAGTGGTAAACAAGTTATGCCTGAACCAAAACAAGGCGTCGAGTCACATCGCTTGTTCCTGGAACGCATTCAAGAAGATACCGGAATACACTCTAAATACAAAAACCCTTGATAAACCCTTATTAAGGGTAAGAAAATCACAGGGTTTTTTACCCTTACCTGACCTTTGAATTACAGGTTGGCTATGGGTTTACCACCGGTTTACAATAAACCTATAAATGGCCCTTCGTAGTATGGGTTTGTCAAGGGTTTATTCTTTTTATGTAAGGGTTGACTATAGGTTTATATTTTGTGAGTTAATTATTCTGAAAATGACAGAAATCTGAAAATTGAAGAAATAGATAAAAAGAATTTCCCTGAGTATATATTTTTTTCAGAACATGGACATTACATGAATTCTGGATTACATTGAATATTTTATTTATATTATTAGTTTTAGTATACTATTTCAAATGAAGTATCATAGTTGCTTAAAAATAGTAGACAGCATCAAAAACTAAGTAAGAAATGAACAAGATTTATTATACACTAAAACAAAATAGAATTTGAAAACAAATTGTTAACAATTATTTACAATACTTAAAATTTCCTTTAATCTTCTGCTTTTTACAAATTCAACAGGCTTTTGAAAAAGAGGCTCTTCGCTGATGATGGAAATTCTTGATGAAGTAATTACTTACATCTAAATTTCCTTCTTTATTTTGAACATCATTTATTTGTAAATCTGATAAATCAGGAGTTGCAACAGAATCTGTATAGTGAAATAGAAGATAATTTCAGATTCAAGAAAAGAGTGAGGGCGTGTTTCAATTGTAACATATTAAAAATATAAAGATAAAAAAAAACTAGTATCACTTACCAATTCTAATATAGCGGTAAAAATAAAGTTTTGCGAATAGACTATACACTTTATAGACTATACATTCTTGACATGGTTTGATGCAAACCCCCAAATTACTATTCCATACCGAATAACCGGTATAATAAGGGAAATAAATAATTTAATAAAAAAATTGCCACACTTAAAGCGTGAGGTCAGGTTACGAATCACTCCTAATTTAAAGAGTACGTTCTTGCACAATCTGTCCACATGGTCACCAAAGATTAACTTACGGTCAAGGAATACCCCCAAATCTCGAATACTTTCAACCCTTTCAATCAAAGTCTCATTGACAGTAAAAGATAATAAAATAGGTTTAATTTTCTTAGTAAAGGTAATAACCTTAGTCTTACCATTATTAATAATCAGTCCATTATCTAGGCACCACTTAGAAAAAGTATCAACCTTGACCTGTAAAATATCACAATCAGACCGAGTGATAACCTGCTGGAATAGCTTTAAATCATCTGCAAACATGGAGGCTCCTGGCCCCAGCATCGCCAGGACATCATTAACATAGATGTCGAACAGTATTGGGCCCAGGCAGCTACCCTGAGGAACCCCTCTTAAAATGCGAAAACAAGAACGAGAAATAAAATTTCCCATCTTAATGCATGCTGAGCGATCAGATAAATAAGAGGAAAACCAACCAAGCAAGCAAGGAACCCCCAATCCCATACCATCTTAACTTAGAGATCAATCTGGCATGGGGCACCATATCGAAAGCCTTTGATAAATCAAAATAAATTGTATCAAGTTGCTCGTTAAAGGTAATGTAACAGTATTCTTACGGAAACAGTATTTTTTTCCTTAAAGGTTGTCTTGGTTTTAAGGTCTCCTTAAGGTAATGTAACGGTTTCCTTAGGGTTTAAGCTTAGTTGTAAACTCTTAACAAACGGGTAGTCAACCTGTAATCAATCGATAAAAACTTTGTAAACCGGTAATAAACCGGTAGACAAGCATTTAACGATTTGTTAAGAGTTTCTTTTCTAAGAGTGTACGCTCTATTCCATTCAGCGACATACCCGTCAAGTTACTGGAGGCATTGCCTTCGGATTTTGTGGCTTTGGCCCATTTAAACGGGCCCTCGGTAAGAGACGACCGCGAACAGTATGGGGTCTTTGGAAAGGCGTGTCAACAGGAGTGGTTACGAATTGATCTTGGTGTTCTGCGTTCCAGCCTCCTTCAGTGGAAACGGCCATTCAGAGTAATAACAGCGTTGCATGACTACCAAAATGAACACACACGATGGTGACAAAAGTGATTTTCCATCTTTTCTGGCCCTCTGTAAATTATTAAAATAGATCCTTAACGACCCTCTGTATTTACAATTGTCATAAATGATTGATGATGAAATGTATTTATCTTCATAGCTGTTTTAATTATCGTATTGAAAAGTTAAAACAATATAGGTTATGGTATGAATAATTTTGGAGGCAACTGAATGTTGGTCAATGAAATAACATTTTACACAAATCCGTAAAATGACATTTCCAGGTTATCTGACGCAAAATATATGCCTTATATATTATTTAGAATGACCACTTGTTCAGTTTGAACGTATATATGTATTTTTTTTAATTTTAAAAAGTATACAGTATTATACGCAATAGAAAAAAATTCGATCTATAATTTCGGTTAAAAAATTCTGGTTTAAAAGATGGATATAAAACGGATATATTAGTCTGGGAAAATTAAATATATATACATTTTTGTTTATCAAAATATTTTCTAAAATTTTAACACTCAAAATACATTCTAAGAAATTAAAAATGAAAAAAAAATAGCAGACTAAACGGGAAGAAATAATATGATGTTATTTTAACAATAAAAAAGGTCGATAATTGTACGAAATAAATAAAAAATGACATAATTTATTTTCCTGTGGAATTATATTTTCTAAGAGGTCGATCAATTTGGATGTCAAAAACTACAAACGGAAATTATTTAAGCCGGTTATTTTTTCCCATCATAGTAAGTTCCTTTGTTCCCTGGAACCTTATGGCAGTGACCGAGGGATTTTGAAAAAACAATTACGAGAGCTTTCAATAAAATGGGGGCTTTTAGAAAAGGACAAAACGAACAAAGACCAGATTTAGGCATTTAACATCAGCGACAATCTTGGGATTGAAATCGATAAAACAATTTTGCTAATCATATTTTTTCCCAGAACATTCATGCTGCTGCAGTTGATAATGATTATCACAAAAATTTCATGAGCTTTTTCCTTTATTAAAATTCCGAAAGCTAATGCAAATTTTTTAGTCAGTAATTCATGTCAATTTAGTTTAATGGGAGGAAAGTTTTCCTATTATAATGTCTCTGAGTGTATGTTTTTTTTTGGATTGGCAAATCTTTTTAAATGTAAAAATAGTCATTTGAACGGATTAGAAATTTAATTTGAAGTTTTAAACTTTCTATTTCATTGCGGTGGACTTCATATCTTAAGAAATGTTGAACTCCGTAAGCTATTAATTGCACGGTTTTGCACGTTATTTTATTCATTAAGTTTTGATATCTATTAGTTACTTTTTTCTATCTGAATGCAATCTTATTACTCTTTAATGTGTAGAGAATAAATTCTGAAAATTTATAGAGATTTTTTTCCTCCTCTAAAAAAATTGAATAGCCACCTGCCTTGATAATTATAAGCTTTCTTTCTTATGCATATCTAGAAATTAAGATTGTAGCCCTATATTTAGCTTCTTTATTAAGTGAAAGTCGGCGATTTTTTCATTTTTATTTTGATTCATACGCAATTTAAGCAATTAATCAACGAATGCATTGCAGAATTAATCCATAAAGAAAACAGAAGAGAAAAAACGCACTTTAACTTCCCTTTTCAGGATATCTATAATAATTTAAGGTTAGCTTTATCATTCTACATATTAAAAATGTTTGATGCTTAGATTCACTATCGAGATGATTTTCAACCCATTTGCACGAAGCATTTTTCTTTCCCTTGACGAGAACGTAACGAGAAGTGGCGACGACTGGAGAAATTGCTGAGTAATTCAAGCAGACGTCTTGGAAATGATAAGGGTTGGCCTGCAGGCAGAGCAATTAACAAATCACCGCTCCCATTACGCCGCAATCAATTTCCCCTTCTTTGTTTTACATGAGGTCTTAGCAGCACGAAATCTTATATAAGAATTCTTCATTTACTCTTTCTCTCGATTTTCTCTAGATTACTGTCTGCTAAAGTTCTGCAATTTTTCTTAACCATTAAGAATTAACCCTGCTGACATGCTAGTTGAAAAGTGGATAAAAAAAGAAGCTAGAAATAAGTTTTAAACTTTATTACAGTTACAGAAGTACAGTATTAACACGAAGCATTAGCTAAAAGCTACTTATAAGATTGCAAGCTTGATCTGTACTTTTATCCCGCGTCCGTCCGCCGTTTGCAACGGCTTAATTTTTTTCAAACTCTATTTTCAATAACTTGAAAACAGCTTAATTTTTTTCAAATTCTATTTTCAATAATATGATCATCAATGGCTAGAAGAAATAATGTGTCAATTGCCGTTGTTTTCTCGTTTTGATGAATGATAATAGCGCTAGATGGAATGATTGTCTAAAGGCCCGACAATTAATCTATAATGCATGCTTAAATAATAATAATTATAAACTGGAAGGCGGGCACCTGGCTCACAGATCGAGAATTTCTCCTATCCAAACCATCAGAAAGTTGATGAACTCACAGATAACCTCCAACCACAGGTAATAATTTTTCGATTGAAAAATGGAAGGAAAAATTCTGCGACCTGGATTCGAACCAGGAACCTCGATAGCCCAATTGGTAGAGGCGTCAACCATGATAGTCGCGGTTCCTGGTTCGAATCCAGGTCGCAGAATTCATAAGTTGTTGCCGCGCTCTGATCAAGAGCGATGGAAAACATTTTCAATGAAACAAATGCAAGAAAATATTCTCAAAAAGTTTGATGAACGTGAGTGACACAGCTAGAACGGCAAGTTAACTTTACACAGAGTTGAGTGAAAGGCCAAGTCAACACCATGTATTATCAGACTAACATTCTAACTCCCATATTTATCCGTGATATCCCCGATTTGTCATACAAAAAGATACTCGAAACCGCTCCATTCTATTCAGTGACATACCCGTCAAGTCGCCGGACACATCGCCTATGGGTTTGTGCGGCTTTGCCTAGGTAAACGGGCTCTCGGAAAGAGACGACCGCGAACAGTAGAGGGTCTCTGGTTACAACGTGATGTTGGTATCCTGCATTCCAGCCTCCTGCAATGGAAACGGCGATGAAGGGCAATAGCAGCGATGCATCGCTACCAGATGAACACACTCGATGGTAGCGAAAGGGATTTTCAACCTTTTTTGGCCCACCATAAACTTGTTACCATAGATCCCTAACAATCCCCTGTAATCTCTTATTATGTATAATTGATTATAATTATACGAATCAATACTTGCTTACTTTACAAACCGGCTTATGCGATGGGATCGCGGGGGCAGAAGCTCTATGAAAGATCTCTAACGATCGCGATATTCTGCAATCAGGCGAATGTCCACGATGGTAATATCCAAGCGATCACCCACTTAGTTCTAAGCCGACCTTTTGGTCTCTTAACCATCGGCTTGGAAAATAGAAGCTGCCTAGGAAGATAGTTTGTGGCATCCGTATCATGTGGTTATATCAACGCAACTGAGACCTCTCAAAGTGAAGAAGTAGCGGCTCAAAACCTAAAGACTCCCTAATTTAATTTCTTTTTCAATTTTTATTTTTCCTTAATTTTTTTATTCTTTGCTTTTTATGCAGTTTCTCCTGTTAAAGTTTTTGTAAAAATGGTTTAACAAATTCTTGGTCAGGCTCTATTGCTGTTTGAACAGTTATCTTCTTCTCAAATTTTGTTGTCTAAATTATCTGTCAAAAACTACGAATAGCCCGAGCAACGCCGTGTACTTCACTGGCTTATAAGACATTACATGATATGTAATTTTGAGTTTGCCATTTTTTATGTACTGACCTGGTACAACATCGTCTGCCATAATTACTCATGTTACACTAATAATTGTGCTGCATTTGTAGTATTGTACGAGACATATTATTGTTGCCACAAAGCAGTCAGTATTACTGTACTTAGTGAATTAGAATTGGGTTGTATTTTAATGTATATTTGGAAGGAATTAAGTAAATATCCATTGGTTGTTAGGAACTTTAGCAAAAATTATAATGGTCAAGCGCCTTCTTTGAATGTGTACAAGATTTTATTTATATGCAATTCTGTATGTTGTGAGCCCGTCTTTGGCCGTATTCACATTGTATTCAAATTCTGATTTAATCTAGTATGCATGCGTATTTCAACATGGTATGTAATTCCGACAGGAAAGTGGGGCGTATATGTATATCACGAAATGCGATTCCACTTCATTCCACTTCGACATTTTGGTTTCATCATTTTATTTCAAATATAAAACATTACGTTTCTTTTAGTTCAGAATAAACTCGTCTAAGTTTCATTGTATGTAATAATAGATATTTTTAATTACAAATTTCAATGATTTGACTTGAAAATTGATTTTATTCTTTTTTATTCTTGAGCTTGTCATTCTCACTAAAATGGTAGAAATCATGTCCGGTACTTTTGAATTTTTTTCATAAAATTTCAGAAATGCTACCAGCTAAACATATTTTTTAATAATTCTTCATTTACTTCTGTATAATCAGGTATGTATTGTTTTGACAGGGTTAAAGTTAGTCTCTCTGTGGGCTAAAGGTAAGTTTTTGTCTTTTGAATTTTGAAACCATTGTACGAGGCGTGTTCAGAAAGTAAGTTCCGTTTTGTAATAAAAACAAAACTACTACAGATATTTAATTTTTTTTTCTTTACCAGATTCTATATAGATGTTCCTTTAAAAATTTTCCAAATAGTTTCCAAGTTCATTTAAACACATGTCATAGCGCCCAATGAGCTTCTACAAGGGTTGTTCAAGAAGTTTTGCCTCCTGGTCCTTAACTTTTTTATTTCTTAATCGATTTTCACACTTCTTCTTATCTCATGCTTAAATTTGTATCTGATGCTTAAATTTGTCCTCTATATAATGCACTATTCACTTTTCAACATACTCCCCATCCCTTTCCACGCATTGCGCCAACGCGTGACTAGTCGGGTGAGCCCGTCGGAGAGGAATTCCAGGATTGTTGACATGAGGATTGAATGGCAGCTTTGGACCCTCTTCTGCAGCACGATAACGCCCCGCACACGATCGCCACACACTAGAGGCGTTGCAGCGCCTGCAGTTCAAAGATGAAAAACTGCAATTCAAAAATGAAAGACTCCAAAAGAAGAAAGAGCACGTTAAGGGGCATGAGTTGCGTTCTGACGACGAGGTAAAAGATGCCGTTCAATCCTCGGGTCGACAACAACCGCATAATTATTCCTCTCCGACGGGTTCAACCGACTAGTCACGCGTTGGAGCAATGCGTGGAAAGGGATGGGGATTATGTCGAAAAGTGAATAGTGGTTTACATAGAGGACCAGGATACAAAAAGAATTTTGAAAATCGATTAACCAATAAAAAAAGTTACGGACCAGGAAGCAAAAATCTTTGTACAACCCTCGTACAGGCCCACTTCGTAGAATTCTGCCACCGTTCAGGAACTCCACGCATTTTTCACTTTTTCATCGTGGCTGAAACGCAAGCTGCCGATGAACTCCTTTACATACCGGAACAGGTGGTAGTCACTGGACGCGAGGGCCGGAATGTAAGGCAGCTGGTCAAGTTGTTCCCAACCAAAAGATCTGATTAATTGGAAACATGTTGACAGCTGCCTTACAGTCCAGAGCTCACGTCCAGTGACTGACACCTGTTCCGGTAGCTAAAGGAGTTCATCAGCAGCCTGCGCTTCAGCGACGATGAAGT
The DNA here is from genome assembly GCA_023313115.1 of Rhysida immarginata. Lineage (NCBI taxonomy): Eukaryota > Metazoa > Arthropoda > Chilopoda > Scolopendromorpha > Scolopendridae > Rhysida > Rhysida immarginata. Next base: position 2,032,314 of record JAHWFO010026271.1, read on the forward strand.
GAAAACTGCATGGCTTTCATGACCGGCGGAAGACTTCTATGAAGTGTGCATGCAGGAGCTATGACAAATGTTTAAAAAAACTTGGAAACTATAAGGAAAATAAAGTTAAAGGTAGATAGAATATGGTAAAGAAAATATTTTAAAAATACCTGTAGTAGTTTTGTTTTTATTACAAAACGGAACTTAACTTTCTGAATACGTTTCGTATAAGGGAAAGCGCAGTATGATAAGAAGCTTTATCTTAACCTGTGTGATAGTTGTCAGTACTGCAGAATTGTCAAGGATCATTCACAATATTTAAGTACTTATAGGCATTCTTGGTAAAGCATCACTTAAAGCATTCTCTGACCAAACCATGAAATGCAGCTCCCACACAAAACGCTACCACCATAGAAACCTAACTACATACTGCGTCATGTAACGTTCTCAACAGTCTCACCCTGGAGCAAGCAACCGATCGATACAGCGTTTCATTAACAGTTGTTTCGATTGTACCAATCACCAATCGCGACCTAGTACTTTGCGCAAAGCTACACGTTACACGTTCTTTTCAAATTATGCCAGTTATTGCTTTGTATGCAATTCTGTGGAAATTCAACTTCGTATTGAGTTCCACATGAATCTTATTACTGCAAACGTTAAAGCCCGTTGACTCTTGGAAATTTTGGCAATGGTTTCAGCATAAAAATGACGAGATGACATGACGACACGCTTCAGTGCTCTTTGGTCCCTTTCCATCAGCTTTGATGGTCTGCCGACCCTTTCGTGACTGTCGTGACATTTTTGCGTCTCCATTTCGCAATCACATCTTGCACAGTTGACTGATAATGCCTTCATTCGGTCACTACTTCACGCACAGAAACGTTACTGAAATGACATCTTTTAAGACCCCTCTTTGAAAGCCCGCTAAATTAGCACGTACGCTGATGTTTGGTTTTTCAGCTCGTAGCATCACGTGAATGGAACTTCCATTTAGCCTCAGGCAAAAGTGTTTCTGGACACTTTTTTTTCTAAACAATAATTATTTATAAAAATATTATTAAGAAAATATTTAAATAAAAATTATGATATTAGGTGAAGGTATGGAAGTGAGGCAGAAGTTATTTTCATAGCGTAGCATAAACTAATATGGAAGCAGTATAAAATCCTGGGCCATAATAAACTTAAAATTACAAAAGCTTTATCATCTCACTTTTTAGAAAGTCCGGTTTCACATAAAAACTTGGTATACTCAAAGAATTTTTATATCGATAAAAGTTCTAATATAGAAGAAATGGGAAAACATTTCATCTTTCATAACTGACAAAATGCTATGACTCAACTCGCTCACCATTCTTTGTTTTGTGGCCCCTGAAAATTTTCTGAAGTCCAAAACAACCGCTCTCAGTCAATACAGCACTATAAAACTCTTGTCTGTTCTCAGCATCAAAAAAACAGGAAAAGAAGGCATTTTGGTGAGATAGAGGACATTTAGAAGACCACGTTACAGCGCCTGAAGGGGATTTCACGAAATGAGTATCCGCAATGTTTCTGGTCGTGGAAGAAACTTGGAATTAAAGGGTAGCATCGAAGGGAATCCAGGGAATCACTTATAGCAGATGGAATCAAGTCTAATGATCACAGTAAGTTTCTTCTCTATTTTATAATTTATTTATTTATTTATAATAAAGGGGAAATTTCATAACACGAATCTTATTTATTACGTATTTATATTCTTTGAGACTTAATTTATGGTTACAAAAAGTGAGCACCAACTGTCAAATCCCGTCCGAGTGATGAAAGTTCATTAATTAAGTTTGTGTAATAACTGTGATAATAAGGAATTATTTTTTTCTCGTTACGAGAAATTTCTCGTACGAAAACGAAAAAATTTGACATCACTTCCGTTAAAGTTAGACAATTTTCTCGTACGTTACAAAAAAAAATTCACGAAAGAAATTTTCAATCTCGTTGGCAAATCTCGATAGCGTAACAGATCCTTGTTCATGCGCAGATGTCCACGGCGAGAACATCCGGCCAAAAATCAGCTTGGGCTTTGTTATTCATCAACATGAGCCAGTTATCAACCTCAATGGTCCAATGGTTACTTATGGGAAAATGGAAACCCTATGAATACTTTATACTCTGTCTAGATTAATACAGGCGTACTCCGATTTACGACGATTCGATTTACGACGATTCGATTTACGACGATTCGATGTTACGACGGTAGATGGCAGCAATTAAAGGTGATGTAAAAACTGAAACTAAAACAAAAACATAAATTTTAAAAACACCTTTGTGGGACAATGACCTCAAAGCGTGCTTCCCATTTTCCACAATCTAGTGAGAGCAAGCCGAAAAGACAAAGAAAACCGATTTCACTGGAAACAAAGCTGGACAAAATTAAGCGGCAACGTGCAGGACAAAGTGTGCAGTCCATTGCTGACTCCTTGGAAGCTGGAGCACATGCTGGTTCCTTTTCGGCTAAGACGATCACGAAGGCCCGTGACCACTTCATGGAGGAAATGGAGAAACTGCTCATTTTGAGGGTGCAGAACCAGATCGCCATCACAGGCCCTTGTCCACTGATATCATTTCACAAAAGGCAGTCTTTCCACAAGTGACACATAGAAAGTCCTACGTACATTCTGTATGTTCATGTACATTTGTATTATTATCATTATTATTTTACTGTAGTTCTTAATCGTGTTGCATGAGAAATAAAAATGATTTCTGGTTATTCAGTAGGTTGCCTTCTCTCTCTCTCTCTCTCTCTCTCTCTCTCTCTCTCCATTTTTGAATGGCTAGGAACGCATCTACGTGGACACCATGTTAAATTCGCTTCGATTTACGACGGCTTCGACTTACGACAGACTTTCAGGAACGGAACCCCGTCGTAAATCGGGGTACGCCTGTACTGCTAAATTTAGCATATTTGGTGTATTTGGTAACGTAAAAATACACCATTTCTGACGCTAGATGGCGCCACCTGCACGTTAGTATTATATCTCGATGGTTATTCCAGATGCTTACGCATTCAATAAGGGGTCGTCCACAAATTACGTCATCCATCTAAGGGGGGAGGTGGGTATCGCGAAATGCTGACGGAGAATGACGAGAAGGGGGGGGGGTGGGGGGGTTGTGCCGTGGTGCCCAAAATCACAGTACTCACTAATCGATTTAAAATAATTTGAATACATAAATAAATGTAAATT